>CAAKHD010009736.1:255930-277379 GCA_901007705.1 Fistularia tabacaria | reverse complement strand
GGGAAATGTTGCATTGAAGTAAAGTTGGATGAAAAGAGAACAGCTTTTGCATTTGAGACACTATCTGAGCTTGAAGAGTGGTTAGTGAGAGGTGTGTGTGTGTGTGTGTGTGTGTGTGTGTGTGTGTGTGTGTGTGTGTGTGTGTGTGTGTGTGTGTGTGTGTGTGTGTGTGTGTGCGTGCTCGTTAATGGGAGCCCAGGCAAGGCGTGTGAACATTTGGAGTTAAAATGTACTTCTGGCAGCTACTCGCTAAGTGACTGACACTCTTAGGCTTTAGTGTTTGATGACAGATCTACATGGCTGGGAACAGCAAGGGGGAAAAGTGTTTTGGCACACAGACATACATGCACAGACACACACAATGACCTCATGAATACACAAAGTTCAAGTAGTTTGAACTCCAGCTGAAATCACAGAGCCCTGCCCTGTCATTGGCCCACCACTGATAAAGAAAGCTGGCAGGGGGCGTCAGGCAGGAAAAGAGGAGGGGTGTTGGCGGTGGAGCAGGAGGACAGGAGGAAGAGAGGATATGACCGTGTGCACAGTGCAGTAAGAGAGACAGGCAAGCTATAAGTAGATGAAGGTGATAAAAAAAAAAAAAAAAAGTACATAAAGCCTATGAAGGCGCAGCAAGTAAATCCCTGACATCAATGAACTCACAGCAATAAATGCCGACTCACAGCCAGCCTGCACCAGTGGGCTGTATTTCATGCAACTGATTCACTGCTGCTGACCAGTCACTCAGGTTGATTTCTCTCTCTGATGGCCCCAAACCACCACACTTAGTCAAGATAGAGCTCAGATTGCTTTTAAGTAAACAGTTGAGCAAGTAATCATCATTGATGGAAAACAGAAAGAAGCTTGTATTAAAACCAAAAGCTGCAAACAGAACTTTGAGTGTTTGTGCCAAGAGTATGCTTCAGAATTCAAACACCACCAACAAGCAAAAGTAACCAACATTCAAAAGTGATAGCAAAATTGTTCAATAGAATTTGGACCGTTGAATGCAAACTGAAGGGAAAGCGCTTTTCAACTATGCAATGTCTGTGTATGTGAGCAAACTCCAAGGGTGCTGATAAAGCTATTCTTTGTGTCATTTGGCTGCACCACTGACATGTAATGCTGCTCGCACAAGTGTACGCAGATCCAACCTCAGTGAATGATGATTAGACGAGAACGTGCTAACCAACACTATTGATTTGACCACTGAAACAATAACAGTGACAACGTGGAGTTAGAAAATGGGTAAAAGTGCAAAGACAAGTGATAGAATAAAAGTAAAGTTAAAACAAAACAAATTCAAAGTTTTAGAAATTCCAAATGTAAAGTTTTCAAATTAATAAAAACGTGTAAACGCAGACATACACACATTATGAAGACAGAAGAAGACAGAGTGGCCCGAGAGGCAACGAGCGAGATTTATTTTTGAATGTAAAAAAATGAATAAATAAAATAACATCACAGGCATAAGTGGGACCAAGTTGAAACTTGCAAAAGTTATCAGAGAATAATTGCTTCGTTTTAAGAAAAGGCAAATATTGAAAAAATATTCATTTATATGTCTATATCACTCAGGGACAATTATATTGGTAAAGGCAACATTTTTGACGATCCAACCAGTACATTCTTTTAGTGTTTCTTTCAACATTTTTAAAGGGACAAGATTAAAAATATAAGGCCATTTTCTTAATTAAAGCTTATTATGAAAGTCAACTGAACATGAAATTACCTGCCCATCGACTAATCCATTGCATGCCGTCAGGTCTCACACAGGCATCTTTATCTTCCTGCAAGTCTGCTAATAGACAGCGACTCCAGCTGCCCTGTGTATTGTCAACAGCAGCCTCTCTCCCGGATACTGAGCCCATTATTGCATTATCACAAAACACACACTCACGCATGCACACAAAAGGATACACACTCACAGGCCGTGGGTGGGCTTTAATACAAGCCTCTGAGAGATCATGATTCATTTGTGCTATTTCAAGGAGGCCCCCTTTTTTGTAACGCCTGCGACACCACTCTCTGTCCTGTGTGCATCCTCCGCAACTCTATTCCTGGGCGCAAGGGCTACCAGGGCTTAAAGCGAGAGTGTATCCCTAATAATAACCCACACCATCCGGTCCCAAACCTATTTGAACTATCCATTACAATATATTAGGGTGTATGGGTTACGCCGCAGGGACTACTTATGTTAAGAATGTGCTAACTTTCATTTCCGTGTATTTCTTAGAGTGCCATCAAATAACGTGGATTTTTAATAGTCTTCAAACATCTACTTTCAGGGACTAAGTTACCAGTAATACAGATTCAATGTTAATATTTGAATTTCAGCTTAATATTTTAGGTGGTATTTGTCTTACCTGACTAGGCTTTACGTAAAAGCCGTGTTTTGACAATTTAAATTCAATTGTAGGATAAGACCGTCCATTTCAGAAGTAGCAAAATATAAATTAATCAATTAGAATAGTTTTATTCTGATGCACTTGCAATACATGGTGTCAAATGATATTCCACACAAATATGACTAAACTAAGCCAACAGCAGGGACTCTGTACATAAACCTTGATGTGCAGAGTGGCAGTAATACTACCACTGACAGGCTGGCTTGGACATTCCCAGTGGTTTGATTCTCCCAGGCAGAAAACCTCAATACTTTAATTTAATCCCCAGAGCAGTCATTTAGCCACTCCGTAATCCCCAGGTCCAGTGCTTAGTCTGATAATTACCCTTATTGGACACCCATAATGATTAGTTTTTGGTTTCACCCAAAGCAGTGCAGGCAGTTTCATAGGGCGGTCGCAGCGTTCTGCGGAATGGAAAACCAATCATGCATGGTATAGTTCAGGTCGTAAAAGAGGAGAGAGGGGGTATGATTATTACTTTACATGACAGGCGACAACTCCTGAGCAGGACATGTTGCTATGTAGCTTGTAGCTTGCAGCTTGCATCTTGCATAAAATAGGTTTCTTTAGCACCGCAAAGCAGGTGGCAGAGGTGGTTCTGAGCAATCGTGTTCAAATGTGATGCAAAGGTCATCAAGGGCAACTGGGATTATCTCTCCTGAGCGCCAAAGCAAACTTGGAGCAAACCTACCCCAGGCTGTAAAAGTGTGGATCAAGCAGTAATCAGGGAAAATCTCACGCTTCATTTTACTGCGACTCCCATTTGATTTTCCCTTCGCGTCTCTCCATTTTTCCAAAACTGTCCAGGCTATTACCAAAACTGCAGACATGTGGTGTAATAAATAATACACCCCAAAATACCATAGGAAGTCTTTTCACGCATGGATCTTAACATCTATTACAACACGCTGACGTGCAAGAGGAGAGTGGGCTCACAGCGGTGCATGCTGGTAGCTTGGCTGGTATAATCTACAGCTGTCTGGGAGGGTGAGCCTTACTGGAAAGTCATCAGTGATTTTTTTTTTTCACCTCCATGTCTGAAACAGGTCAAGGCAGGTCCCCTCCATCTCCTCCCCTCCCTGTTCTGCTTTTTATGAGCCGCACCTGGCAGATTCATATTCCACCAGGACAACTACCTCTTCTGCTGTTGACACACACACACACACACACACACACACACACACACACACACACACACACACACACACACACACACACACACACACACACACACACACACTCCTGTATTGGTGCACTGGTAAGGTAGCACCGGGGAACACACTGTTCAGTCTGAGGCTTAGCCACATCTATTGTATGCATATAAATGACTCCCGTCAAGCCAAACACAACACACTCCGCCCACAACAAGAACAACACAACAGGTACAGGTAGCAGTCACAGCAGGCAAGCCTTATAAAGACTGGCGAACCTGAATGTCAACAATTCTTTTTTTTTTCCTCTTCTATCTGCAATTTTTTTTTTCCATGGTTGGTTCCATATTTTCGTGATTATTTTCCCCTCATGATTTCAGTTCGTATTTTCATGATTTTTTTAGAATACAATTATTCTTTGATACTTATTTCAGTTGTCACATCTGCCCGAAAACCTCAGGGAGGAGCTTTTTCAAAAGACTATAGCTAACTAGCGAGATAGACAGACAAAAATAGCTTCATTTCTTGGGCAGGTTGCATTATTTTCTATGGGGGGCATGGTCCTGGTTTGATTCCTGGCCTCCTCCTGGCCTGCCAAAATGCTGTTGAACAAGACACCAAACCCAAGACTGCTCCCTGGGTGAAGTTATCACATTTTACTGATATATATATATATATATATATATATATATATATATATATATATATATATATATATATATATATATGAATGTGACCAAGAAAAAAGGGCTTTCTTCTACTTTCTGTATCAAACAAACTTTGCTGTCACTTTCTGCTTATTTTCAGGTCGTGCCTGAGCACTTGTTTTTGTGAGATTTCATTTTCATTTGTATTTAATTTCACCTTTTCAATGACATCCAGGGGGTTAGAATTTAGCAAACCTGAGAAACAATCATGTTGGCATTGAAATTTAACTCGCTTGGCATTCCATGTTGTCACATTTTATACACGAACAACCACGTTGTGTTATCACCAAATCCATTGGGCTTTTGCCGGAGGGTCTCTAAGATGAGAGCGGGCGTCGGAGCATCCTTGACCGGGCATTCCGAAACACACTTGCGCAGATCGTCGGTCTGTCCTAAAGTCGGACCAGCACAACGGCTGCGGTCTACGCAACGTTTTCAGTAAAAACAACCGATGCGGGAGGCGAAACGCGGTTTCCCTGCCTCCTCTCACCCGGACGGGACCCCCCTTCTGGTACGGACTCCGGCCGGACGCCGCGCGGCTACAGGCGAATCAGACACAAGGAACCAGCCCGCCGCCATGAGTGTCCGACCGCTTCAAAATACATAATTTTTTTTAAAAAAAGCTTAAATGTGTTTATAAACTAAACCTAGCCGTCACGTTTAACCATCTTCTATACGATTCAAATTCGTTCGGGCTGAAAACCCGAGCGGAGGAGGCGGACGACGACGTCTGTGAGGAGGAGGCGGAGGGAAGAGGGGGAGGAGGGAGGAAAACTTGCCGCAGTTCAGACTTCTGCGGCGGGTACAACTCGCAAACTCGGCCCCCACCCCCACCCCCCGAAACAAAACGACCAAAAAATAAAGGAGCCCCGAGTTCAACCGACCCCCGGCCGATTTTACCTGAGCCGGTCCGGCAACGGGTCGAGAAGGGACGCGGCGGTAAATCCACAACTTGTGCGCGGCAGCTCACGGGGACGGTCAGACACGGTGCCGTCGACGCGGCGACAAGTTCATCCTAATCTCGGACCGGACCAGCGGCTCGGCGGCGGCGGGGGGGACGCTCTCCGCTCCCGCTTCCCTACAAGGCTCTCTTCGGTCCTCTTCCTCTCGGATATCCCCCTCCCTGGTCCGCTCCGGATCAAACCATCACATTCCACCGCGTCCTTAACAATGAGGGGAAAAAAAGGTGGGTTTTCCTTCTCCGCCGCCGGAGGACCCACCCCTCGGGATGACTCGGCCCGGTCTGGCCGCAAAGAGAACGCCCTTCCCGGCTCGGAGGTCCCGCCTCCCGCCCCTCTCCCCCCAGCGACGGGACGGATCAGGCCGTAGGGGAGCCGCTGCATCTCCCACACTCCATGTGGAATTTAACTACTTATTGCGAACCGAATTAATGAAAAATGCCCTCCATCTTATTATATAATAAATATTGTATAATTCAATAATAATTAATCCATAGAATGATAATGAAAGTTTGTATCTATCTATCTAATTATCTATCTATCTATCTATCTATCTATCTATCTATCTATCTATCTATCTATCTATCTATCTATCTATCTATCTATCTATCTATCTATCTATCTTAATGAAAACTGCCATACAAACCAGCTATTCTTGAGCTTTCACACCCACTGGATTCAAGTTCCAGATATACACACAAATATATATAAATTAAATTTAACCTTCATTTCACCTGTAATGAAAAATCCCATTGAGATCGGGAACCTCTTTTTCAAGGAAAGGCCAAGCCAAGACAGGCCACAACAAATACAAAACACACATTCACAAAATGGCATGATTAAAACACAAGTCAAAAGGGAAAATAAAATGAAAGAATATACTGTACATATCAATTTATAAGCTGGTTAAGACAAACAAGGGCTTGTTGTGGAATTGGCCTCAAGAACTCTCAGTTTAGATTTAAAAATGCTCAATGAAATAAACTCTGTTAGTTGCCAGCCTTTATGCAACATGTTCCATGCAGAGGGTGAAGAATGAACCAGGGCGCTTTTACCCAGTTCAGCTCTCTAATGAAGTGACTTTCTCTTTGCAATGAAGGTACGAGTGTGGGTCAGCAGTAATCCAAATACAGCCTAATAAATGAAAGTACACCAATGACTGACCCCTCGGGTGTCCGTCTCAGCCGGGAGTGGAACTCGCAGCTGTGTGATGATACGTAACAGTAAGTAATGTTGGCAACAGCTTCACTCTGAAGTAACAGGAATGCATAATGTTTGAAGTGTCTCATTTCTGAAAAAGTCAAATTTATTTTGTCAGTCGTATAAAATTGTTATAAATGAGTGAAATCATATTCAGTCATTTTGGGGGACAAAATGTAATATTCTGAGGTGCTTTTTTCCCCTCATCATTGTCCTTCAAAGGTATAACAATAGATAATTTAAACGACATTGATAGTATTTATACTTAAAATGCAGCAAGCTCAGTGGTCTTAACTGATGTGTAATGGATACCTTTAGTGGTGTGTATATTTTGAATAATATCTTCTGCTGTATTTCATGTTATGAAAATGCTGCCTGCCTCAATAACTATCAAAACGAATGGTGACTTATCAGTCGTTTCAGCTGATAAATGATATACAAAATATGATGTGACACAAAAACAACACCACCCAGATAAAGGCGAGATAACAGATGACATTGAATCAGGAGAATAAAATCCTTTATTTGAAAAAGCTCCTGGCATTTGTTACTAGTCAATAAGTAGCGGCAGCTGTTCATAGGCTGGATGTTGAAACTTTGTCACTGAGCCATAGTAAATTATTTATCTTGATTTTACTCAAGCTTTCTGTTATAAATGCTCCAAGGTTCAAAAAATTTCCCACCCATTAACCGGAGACAATCGAAAATGCCATTTTGAACTGCACTGCGATAAAATGGCTCGACGGCAGACTGCAGAGGTGTATTGTTTACTCTGGTGGTACAGCCCAATCGTGGCAGGGCAGTAAATCCTCGCTTACAGTGGAAATGATTTCAGCAGGATTATAAAATTACTCATTGCTCTAAAGAATGTTATTGGCAACCAGTCAACAAGGAACCACAGGAAATTCTTTTCGGTTGCAGAACATTGTTGCATCCAGTCTAACTGAGACTGGAGCATTCAAATCTGCACGTTCATCATTAAGCTTGAGTATTTTGTATGGCTCCTCATTCAACCACACCTATCTTTTGCAGTTGTTTGACCATCTGTCCCAGAATTTTGTCAGCATTTTGACAGAAAGAAGTAAGTTTGATGAAAGTGAGATGATGGAATCAACTGTAGCTGAGGGTTCACGATGCAAGGCTGGCCTTTACACAAGAAATCATCCACTTTCACATTTTCAGCATAAACATTGCTATAAGAATTTATGATGGATCAAGTGAACAGTATGTTGGCTATATTGTTTACAAATGTGTGGTCTTACTGGACCCTTACGGAATTTTATTTTCTCTACTGGTCTGGATTTAAACCAAACATCTTGTCAGATATTCACTTGTCTTGGCCAGCACTACCTTTCACAGATGTGTGTGCAGTCCATCTCATTTGTGAGGAAAGATGTTGTTGAATCGAAAACGTGAAGGTGAATCATGTCGTAAAATGTTTTCTGTTGAACCTTTTTTTTTCTCTGATTGATTATGTGACCTACATTGGAAGTTCTTGATTTAGCAACAGCTTACCATGACCATGTGTGCCGTAATTGGAGCAGGAAATGGTTCAAGAATGTCCTCAAAGTGTTGCTCCAATATCCAATATTATACATATGTATATACAGTATACATATATATACAATATATCTTATACAAGACACAAGAAAAACATTGAAATATGTTTGTACAATTAGGTCTATGGCCCAAGTTTATTTGCATCATCAATAAAGCAACTGATTATTTTCTAGATTCATAGATTAGTCTGTTAAATTATGCAAATTGGGCTAAAAATTTTCACTCAACGCTTCTCAAAACCCAGTCTAATTTTCGAAATCAAAATGTGTTCAACTTTTTGTCGCAAAAATGTGAAGGAATCAGATCCTATTCAAGTTTTTGTGTGTGCAGATTTCATATCCTGTGGGTTTTAATTAATGCAGGATTTTACCATAACCAACTGCCCACTTCATATTAGTGGATGTTACTTATAACCACTGCAGACATTATATATGCTGTATGGCCTTTCTGTCACCAGTCTCCACATTTACCTGTTGAACGAGAGACTTCATGTTTTCATGTCTCGATATGACGTGTGAATGAATGACTGAATGGTTGTGTCTCTGTTTGTGTACCTGTGATTGACTGGCGACCGGTCCGTGGTGAACCCCGCCTCTTAGTCGATGACAGCTGTGGTAGGCCTCCACAACATCGCAACCCTGACTGCAGGATAAGCGGTTTAAATAATGAATGAATGAATGAATACGGGTTGGATCTAAAAATCAATACAACTTACAAGAATATTAACGGATAGAGGAAGAGAGATAATGTCATGGCACATGAATGACTGGTTTGCACATGTCTATTATGTCTTTGGTTTGTATGTTTTTCCTCATTTAAGCAGTGAAATGCTGGTACAGTCAAATGCACGCACACATGTTGTCAGTGCAAGGCAGTGCAATCTTTCTGAGTACATGTTGCGGGACACACAGACCAGCTGATTCAGGAAAGGCCGCACTGGAGCCAACATCCTGTGTAATCGCAAACATCCTTTACCAGCAACCATAACTCGTTCCAAAGGAGTTTTAGGGTACACCGCAAAGCCTAATCAGATGAATCAGTTTTCTCTCAAAGGGAAGGCCACACAATTCACATTTGCTGTGTTTTTTTTTTTTTTCCAGACTGACTTGGAATGAATGCAGCAGCAGACTAATCTCTAATAATCTTGCATGTATAACCAAAATTACAAGCAGTCAGTTTTTGAGATTCTAATCAGTGGTCACCTGACAATATTCTCCCAACTTCAAAATAATAATGCAGGAATAAAAAAGGCTCCGAAATTGTAGGATTTATTTTTTTGTCACAATGGTGCTTAGAGCTAAGCTTTACTACTGTATGCTCTTTTTACACTGAGGATAAGGATTATTGTGCTTAATTCTCTGTCCTCCCCAAGTGGGTTATAGCTAGTATTTAAACAGATATAGGCCAGATGGACCGAAATGTGGGACAGCTTGTCATGTAGGGAAACATGCTCTTATCCAAAGCCATCAGGCCTTGACATCGTTGTATAACAGCATCTGTATCTGGTGCTGTTTAAAAGCCTGGCCTTTGGATACAAGCACACTTGTTCCACGCTGTCATGCGAACACAAATGGCGCAAAGTATCTTTTTGCTATAATTCCCTTACGGCAGTACTATATGGACATTTGAGGTATTGACGTCTGGATATGTAAAAGCTTGTTGATCCTTTGAATAAATGAAAAAGAAAATCCCTCCCAACTGTCAGGTCTTGTATTATTTTGAAGTACAGATGCCTCGACTGACTGGCTCACTCTCCTATGGTGCTTGATTTCTCACCGCGGGGGGACATTCCTCAAACCTCAGCCTCTGGCATGCAGTAAATCTGCCTGAGAGAGACCTACACAGGCACATTCTACCAGGCCCTGTGTTCAGCAAAACACCACCTATTCATCAATTTCTATTCACTTTCATACACCTTTGATTGTCCTCATATGTTGCATCCTGTGTTGGCTAGAAGCATATTGTCCTGCAGGTGAGGGAGCAAGTATGACGACGTGTTAATGAACTAAGAAGTGTTCCACACATGCGTCTCCCTCCCTTCCTGCACGACCCCTGACTGTACTTTCCTATTAAATACCTCTGACATCCTGGCAAGATTCTCTCTTTGTGTTCACACCTGGACTCCAGGCAAGCGAGGAGTCCACTTTGGATTTTTGTTTTCCGGAAGCCTTAATCAGTCATAAGCAAATCTATAGTATCTGACACAGGAATCCAGCAGGTTGTGTAAACCATCGTGGTGCTGGAGTAAAATCTGCATGGTGTAAGAAGAGCCAGAGAGAACCTGGATTTGAGTTCCCCCATTACTTCATACAACTGTAGGATTACCAGCGCTGTCAAGGTTAACTTGCTGCCCGATGAGTGTGAGCTAACTGAGGTTAACCAAACAATAACATGGGTCATGAGATCTGCAAAAATGAAATATTTAATGCACGACCGATGGCATGACTTGAAGCAATGATCCCGCAAACTGTCATGGCCATGATTTTGCTATTTGTCATGTGATCTTTGGAAAGCCACACAAACTAGTATCTGTAGAATTACAGACTGATGAAATCAGGATGATTATGATGTGGGTTACTATTTAAACTTCGTACAAGTTACACATCGAGGTTTGAGGCCTTTCCCGGAGCTTTTTTTAAAGCTAAATATGATTTTTCTTGGTTGTTAATCACAACTTATTGGAGCTGCAGTCAGAAGAATTCATGTTTTCATATTTGGATATGGGAATTGTTTTAATTTTCTACTGAATTGCTGAATAAAGTTTCCAGTGTACACAACCCAAATAGACCCATTTCCAAAAGCGTAATTCGAAGAAAACCACATCTCACGAAAAACTATTTAACATTTCACGACCAAGTCAGAACCCAGTGACTCGTAGTGGAATTTTTCAATCCACCCAAACCACGACCAACAAGATTGATCATGATTTGATTGATTTTTTTTATTATTTTTTTCAAACTGCGTATATTCTCATGTACCCTGTGAAGGCATTTCATGTCATCCAGCAATGCAGGGCAGAACCATAAAAAAAAGAAAAAGAAAAGACAGCTCTTTGGGTTTTTCTGCCAAGCTATAATAACAGCAATTGGAAGTTGGGGAGGCTTGTTAACCTTAATCTGGGAATTAGACTGTGGCACCAGGGAGAACAGGACATGTTGCATTGTCTGCATGCACATATGGACTGCTGTGAAACATCTACCACATGGAGGACTGCTGTGACAGGCTCCTCATACAGAGAGAGCAATGCAGCTCCATGAGTCTGATGAGCCTCTTCCTCCCCCTGCTGACCTACAAACATCACTGCGTATTTAAGGAGCCTGGAACCAGACTGTCATAGTTACAGGGATTTGCCTTAATAACAAAGACCACAAGCTGTTTTGAAAAGAAAAAAAGAAATTCTAAGTATGAGTATATATGTATGTGACCCGGACTGTCAGTAAATGTGTTAATGTTACAGATTAAAGTGTGATCAAGGTAGAGTGTGTTGAGGAGAGATAATGAAGATGTTGGTTGAAGGATGCATAGGTTAGAAATGTCCGGCGGGAGGTCCAGAGGAAGAACAGAGAGGAGATGAGAGATGAATGGGTGGAGAGAAAGAGGACAAGAAGGCAGTTGGTGTCAGAGAAGAGGATGCAAGGGAGAGGGTTAGATGATATGTGATATCCCAGCTGTCGCTGGGTGAGAGGTGGGGTTCGCCTCAGGACCGATGCTGGTCAATCACTGGGTCACGTATGGAGACATGGAACCATTTGCCCTCTCATTCACACATCTGAGAAATTGAGGCTCTCCAGTCAACCTACCGCATAATATATTATTTTTATCATTATTGTTATTATTGTTGTAGTTGTAGTTGTTTAAATATGTTCTACATGTTCAGTCATGTTGCAGAGAGGGTACACCTATTGATAGCAGAGATTTCCCTGTGAGCAACACATACTAAAAGATTTCATTTTATTAAAATCGGGAACATTATATCTGGGTTTAAATACTCAATTTAAAACAAACTTACGAGCATCCGCTCTTGTTATTTCTTTTATGAATATTAAAGCTGTAATTATATCACGTCAGCCGTTGTTACCAGACCAGTTTGTTGTGATTTGGCGGCATGTGAATAAAACCCGACTAGACTTAACTTGACCTTGCATATGTAGTCTGTTTCACAGGTTTTTGAGACAGAGGACTCGGATTTCCTCCTTGCACTGATACTCGCATTAGATTATTGATCATTGAACCTAAATTGTTTTTTAAGTCCGTCATCGCAAATTCTGCTTCAGCGAGACGGTTATCTGTCAGAAATATTTGCAATAATGTGTTGGCAAGGGTGTTACTATAAGGTCCTTGGTTAGCCATGAATTTACAAGCAAGTGGGCACATGTCATTACGACATATCGGTATTTTCCAGTGAGCTTGAGGAAGTTCCCACCTCCTTTGTTGAGTAACTTCAAGCAGTTCTTTAGAGATAGCTGTCAGCCTGCAGATTCATTGCAGTCCAGACCACGTCCCATGACACACTTAAAGAAGAAGCTTCCCGGTAAGTCCACTGCAGAAAATTGTATGGATTAATTCTCCAGCTTGTTCTGAGCAATTTGAATACGCTGAAAAATATTTTAATTGATTTCAATGGATCTGGATCAAATGCACTGAAACATTTGAATTTTGTATTTTGACACATCAATCCTACATTCATTTGGACAGATTACATTCATTTGTTTCATTTGTTTTTTTCAATATCTAAAAGTTGATTGTCCTTTCATTGCAGCAAATCAAATAAGACCCATGAGGGTCTTTTCATATGTTGTTTTTTAAGTAACTGAGTCTCATTGCTTATAAAATCTTCTTCCATTCCTTTCGGTTTTTCCTATCAGGGGTCACCACCGCGAACAAACCTCCTCCATCTAACCCAATTCTCTGTATCCTCTTCTCTCTCACCAACTAACTTCATGTCCTCTTTCATTCCATCTGCAACTCTTCTCTTTCGTCTTCCTTTAGACCTCCTGCCTTGCAGCTCTAATCCCAGCATCCTTCTACCAATATATTCACTATCCCTTCTCTGTACATGACCAAAGCATCTCGGTCTGGCTTCTCTGACCTTCCCTCCAAAACATCAAACATGTGCTTTCCCTCTGATACAAGTTTTACATCGGATGCCCTTCCTGACGCAACCCTCTGCATTTATTCGGGCTTGGGACCGACTCACAGAGACATTGGTTTGTGCCCCCCAGAGGCTGCTTTGCTTTTGATGTGAGCCTAAATTATTGACTTACAAATATTTTTATCCATTGTCACAATGAATAATTTATGGGGAAGGGTGTGTTCAACCTTACGACACCTTCTCACTGAGAAGTGTTTAAGATCTCACATCAGAGTTCTTATCAGCATGTTTGCCTGAGCAGGTTTCAGCCAGTCTTTGCTTTCCAATTATGCCTTAATCTGAAGTTTGGAAGAATATTCAAGAAATACACCTAGACACACACACACACAGACACACAGACACGCACAAACACACACGCACACGCACACGAACACACGTACACACACAGACACACACACACACAGACACACACACACATGTACACACACACAGACACACAGACGCACAGACACACACACACACACACACACACACACAAGCGCACTTGCAAGACACTGCTTTTACTCTGTTTGTTGCTTAACTGCTTGCAAATAATTTGTAAAGTGTCACAACTGTCTGTTTCCTGGTTATCAATGAAGACCAGTAGAAGCCCATGCACTGGACTTGTGTATTTAATTTCATTGTTCATTGAATTTATCATCTCTATGTCATTTATCAATTCTAATTTTGTACTGACTAGTTATAATCTCATAATATCCGAAAGTAAGTTTGATATCTTCTATATTTCACATCACAGTTTCAGCAGTTGCTTCTTCTGACTGCACAAAAGGGTCAACATTCCACGGAAAATTACTGTCAGCAGGCGATGGCTCAGATTATGTTGAAAGGCGCCAGATATCACATTTATTTATTCGAAGAACTTTCTTTCCTATTGGATAAACTGTCACTGCACACGATAGGAAGCAGTGGGTCAAATTATGAGCTGTCCCGTCATGCTTTAGAGTTCAAGCCACCTAAAGTATCCGAGTGTTTTCAGTACGAGTTTAGACATGCTGGTCATGCACGCTTTGTGTGTGCTGCAGCGCAACAGGCAACAAACTTTTTCAGTGAAAGCTGACATGAAGCTGAAAACTAGAGCTGGGCCACAAGTGGAAGTTCACCTGGCCGTCCTCAGCACTCCGGTGATACGGCCGGGCAGGGCTATTATCTAGCTTAGTCGCTCGGGAGTCCGAACACTGCATTCAAAAGTAGCCTCGGCCAGTAAGAGGGAAAGATGACATAATCCCCCGACCCATGACATGTTATTTCTTCTTTTTGACTGCATTTCATTTTATCTGTAAAGAATGTTTTCATGCCCCAAGGACGTGAGACGGTGACGTCATTGTGACTGGTTTATTCTCTCCATCAGACAGGTTATGATGGCGATCTCCACAACAGAGGAGGTCATCTTGTCTTCTACGGACAATTCTACAGCCTGGAATCACTCCAATGTGGACTCTGAGTTTCGTTACCACCTCTTTCCAGTTGCCTATGGCATCATATTTGTCCTGGGCTTCGTCGCCAACCTTTATGTGCTGTTCGTCCTGCGCTGCCTGCGAGAAGCCAAATCAATGGGTGAAATCCGAATATACATGACAAACTTGACTATAGCCGACCTCTTGTTCGTGTGCGCCCTTCCTTTCTGGATTGATTATTACTACCGCAAAGGTCACTGGATCTTTGAGGACTTCCTCTGCCGGCTGACTGGCTCCCTCTTCTTCATAAACACCTACTGCTCTATTCTCTTCCTCGGGGCCATCAGCGTCAGCCGATACTGGGCGATCACCCGGCCTTTGGATGCGGCCTCCTCAGATCACCGGCGCCGTGGGAAAATTGTGTGCGTGATGATCTGGGTGGTAACTGTTTCAATGGCTATCACTTTTCTGGTTTCTCCACAAACCAACAAAAAAAACGAGAAATCGATTCGCTGTTTTGAAGGCTATGAGAAAACAGAGCCTTCGAAAAAGAAAGCAGTTCTTGCTACTCATCTAGCAATTATTGTCATGTTTTTTATAGTTTTTTTCCTCGTTGTAGTATGTAATGTTCTTATTGCCAGAGTCCTATTTTCGCAAAGTGCTCCTCAGCCAGAGATCAGGTCTGCAGCATCTGAGTCAAGAAAGACCAACAAGGTCACAAGTACGCCATCTAAAAGAGGACCCACAGGGATAAAGCGCAGAGCCCTGCAAATGTTAATGGCTGTGGTGGGGGTGTTTGCTCTGTGCTTCCTGCCTCATCATGTGGTCCAGGGCTTCTGGACTCTTGCGGTGTTGGATATTCAAGATGGTTGGGGTCATGTTGACTGGGACAGAAAGACTGTTCAGGTGCTCAACGACGCACATCAGGTCACCCTGCTTCTCATGGGACTTAACTGCATTTTGGACCCAGTCGTTTACTGCTTTGCCACGAGGAAGTTCAGAGGCTTCATCGTGGCCCATATGAAAAAGTTAATAATGGGTGACGGCTGCTCGTCGATGTCCATAACGCAGATCTCCAAGGAAAGCAAGAATCATAGCCAGAGACTCGAGAGCCAACACCATCAGGCAGAGGGGGATGCGCCTCACTGATCTTTCATCTGATTGCTACCCATCATCCAAGGAGCTCGTGTGTTATCCGCGCAGCTACATGTTTGCTTCGTGGCATCATCAGTGCCGGTCTTCCTGTTTTCTTAGACGTAAAGCAGAAGTTTTTCAAGCAGACAAACACGGAAAACCCCTTGATCGACCGCAGCCATTTAATTTGATGAAAACATACTTGAACAAAGGAGGACATGGCACGCTGTTTGTGACTGTGAGTCATGAAGTTGTGCAGAAAACCAATGTGTGTGTTTACGATGTGTTTGTTCAGGGTGTTGCCATTGGTGTAACAATTCAGATTCATCGGATGGGATGGGAGGTAACAAAGTCTCCCCCAGCGTCTGTTATTATTATTCCGTTTTTGTCTCCAAATGAAAATCAAAACATGAACAAAGTTTATCTTGCTGTACTTTTCTTTTTTTGATTGAATATGTATGTATAAACACTTTTTTATTGACCGTGTGCATGACTTTTTTAGTTGCATCTAATTTACCGTTCAGTATTCATGTGAAAGAAGCTGGGATTAGCGTACGTGCCGCCCCACGTTGTCCATGGCAAAAGCGCCAACTCCTCTCATTTTAACCTCCCAAAGCCAGGTGAAGAAATCAGACACGGCATGAATGAGCAGATCATCAAACATGATCATTTTCGCCTTTTAAGAGATTTCCCCGTTGTCCATGACCGTCACATATTGGGGATCCGTTCCCGATCGACAGGAGGTAAAAAGCAACATTTCACACACTCCAGCCGACGTTCACGACAGAATTGAGTACAAATTGTCTCCAGTCATGCTCGAGGGGTCCAGATTGGTGTAGGCTTCGTTGGTGCTTGTATAATTCATGTACACATCTCTGGTCCCGTCGCTCTGCGGGACACTGCCCCTGTTGTGCAAAAACACAGATCAAATCAAGCTGTCAAAGGCAATACAAATGCACTTTGTGGAGCTTTTGTGGGCTTAAAGTGACTTACTTCGGCACTTTATCCTGTCCAGGAAAACCTTTGAGAAAATAACACAAAAGAATTTATGCTGTTAATGACCCAACGGACATTTGCTCATAATCTTATCACATATGATCAAAAGTCCTCTGTTTGCCTTGTTTACCCTTTGCTCCAGTGCTTGGGATTGTCACCATTTTGCCGTGTCTTTGCAAAGCCCGACAGAGCAGGTCAGCTAGGATGAACGCCAAGGCCAGGAGAGAAAAGGCAAAGGCAGCGATCCCTAATTTTTCGAGCACTATTGAATGTAGAGGAGACAGCACAGCAAGGACGGGTTGTCAACAAGTACAATGTTAACACAGTCACAGGACATACATGCACTTTAATAACTTTGTATCCCATCTTTAAAATCTCTAAATACTTTGACTGCCGGGGCATCGTCCTTGACATGTTATCATACTGTCTTATTTAAATACCTCTTTCATACATGTCATCGAAGCAACCACTGTCTAAATTGGTTCTTCAGACAAAAAATAATAAACCTGAATAGACTTTCAGGTATGGACCAAGAAGCTATGAATCGGCCACACCTGTTCCACGTCCCCGGTTTAGTTTTGGTTGCGTCCACTTGTGTTTTCATTTTAGTGTGTTTGTAAAGATAGTCTGTGTTTGCCACTACTAGATTGCCACGGTCCTTTCCCTCCACTCTTTGCCCGAGTCAAAGTTTGTCGGAGCCTCTGATATGCCCATGTTTCCTGTGCACTTTATATTTAAAGATTCTCAAAATGATACTTTGCCTTAAGTTCAGTTTCTTTTGAGTCCAATGTTCCACGCTCTTTTTTACTTTGATTAAAGATCGTTCATTTGTTGCATTACTCTGAGTCATGTGATTGGGTCCTCACTCTTGTCTGGCCATGAACTTTCAAAACTTCTGTCTAAAATCACTTCTGTAACAAACAACTGAAAACTATGCTGAACCACTACGATTTTAGTTGACGTGAGTAGGTGATGTAGTTTTCGTGGGTGGCTGGAGCCTATCCCAGCTGTTACTGGGCAACAGGTGTCAGGTGTGTTGACCCAATCAGGCATACAATGTTTCAGTCTCATTCACACATCTTGGCAAGTTAGGGTGTCCAATAAACCTCCTGCATGTTTTTGGAATGTGGAAGGAAACCCACAGATGAAGACCCCACACAGAAAGGCCCCCTGTCGGAATCCAACAGGAATTTTATCTATTTATTTTGTATCTATCTACATTTTATCTATCTATCTATCTATCTATCTACACACACAAACACACACAAACACAAAGTTATATAGATACACACAGTATATATATAGACAGGTAAAGTGCTGCCTGTATAAAAGAAATGCCTCAAATATTTGCTAATTTCCCTTAAACTTGACTAGAGAGTCAACTAATTGCAAGTAATCAATTCCTATAGATAAATTATGAAGCACGGATGTATTGACAGTGGCATTGATGAGGGTTGTGGTTTATCAGCTGGATAAATAGCCATGTTGTGATGACCTCGTTTAGATTCCGCTCACCTGTTGCATGCGTGGAGATGATACTGACTGTGTGATTGGCGCTCAGGAGGAGGGATGAAGGACTACCAGTGAAGCAGCGGTACAAGCCGCTCTGCTCTGGCTCAGTCAGGGTCAGATCCTGCCCGACGCCCAACTGCTGCCAAGTCTGATTCTGCAGCCGTTCCCAGTGCCAAGATGCCCAGACAGGCATTGCAGAACCGCTGCAGTGCAGGTTCACGCTTTGACCTGATGCTACCGGGTAGTCCGGTGTGGCTGTCAGCTTCAGAGGAGTGGAGTTTGCTGGGGTGAGGGAGGAGGAGACGGCCAATCAAAAGAAGGTGCGTTGATGATGATAGTAGATATGAAGGACTCATGACGTGGAGCAGTGTGTCTCTAGACATACTGCATTATTGGTCCAGATAATCAGTTTGAAGCTCCTGTTGTAACCTTTACACTTCGAGGCCTATCGAACTCCTGGACCGCTGACGAAAAGGAGCGTGATTCAGACAGGAGACTAACATGCACTAAAGAGGGGAAGCCCTTCAGAATTTAACATGCAGTTGCAGCAAAGACCTTCCCTCGGTGGGTAAATTAACTACGGGTCAAAACGAAGCATTTGACTTTACCAGCCTGCCAGTGGGTTTGAGTCTCATGAAGTCCAATCGGCGTCATTGCGTAGAGATATAAATATGGTAACGCAACAATTATACATATATCGTTCATGCTAAACTGACAGTTGTTGTCTGGAAACTGTTTTGCGTCCCTGACCTGTGTCTCTCCAACACTTTGAAAAGGAGACCCTGGCAGACTTTTCAAGATCTGACACCCTGAGTAAAGGTGACCTGTGACCCCTGAAAATTAAATTAAAATATATAAAATTATTTTGTGGCTTTTGTGGACAGATTTCATCTTCATGTCCTCACGATTCTTAGACAATCACTTTTCACAGCATCCTAATGTTTTCTTGAGATCAAATCAATTCCCAAGTCAATTTTTTTTTTCCCAAAGCTGCATAAACAGTTATTAAAATTATTACCAAACCAAAGATGGTTCAGAAACAGCGCTAACATCATTGACTGAACAAGTTCCACATGCACGAAAATGATACATTTGCATGATAAAATGTTCCTGTCACATTAAGAAGATGGAAATGTAATTACCTTCAGACTCACAAGATAAAACCAGGAGGGAGTAGAAGAGAAGCATATTGTTTTTGGTAAATAATAAATGCGTTTGTTCATTGCTTCAACCCCGCAGGCAAGACTGACTGGGGATTTGCAGTGAGAAACAGGTGAGACCAGAGGAACTGCGGGGCTGTGAAAGTGAAGAGGTGGGAAGTTTTTAGTTCCCTTTCAACACATTTGACATCTGGAGTGACAACTAACACCACTCCTGTAGTGGCCAACAACAATATGGACTTAATTTAACTTGTAGCTGTGGACACCAGTTCAAAGACAATTACAATAAAATTAAATGTAATGAAATTGCTGGAAACCCAGTTGAACAGAGCCGCTATCAGGCTTGCAGCACACTCGGCCTCCAACATTTCCTTCTCTCAAGCAGTGGTCACCTACAGGTTCCAGCTGAATTTTTAGGGGGGGGGGGGGTTCTTTATTTCCCGAAATATAAAAAATAAAAGACAAACGATAATTTAAAAAATATGTACAGACTCCAATGTGGAGGAACAAGGAAACGCGGAAACAAGGAACGAACGGCGGGGCACCCCGCACACAGAGCAATCCTATCCAAAGTAAACAACATCACATTCTACCACAAAGTCTTCATATCTTATCAATGAGTCCCCTTACGGAATTATTGAACAGTTTCACCAGCTATGTTCTGAGCAAGGCTTGTCAAAACTTCCTGACTTTTTCACTCTGCTCCGGAACTCTCGCTATTACGCCTCCTGTTGTCCAACATAAAATATGCAGCAGGCGCAACAAACAGGGATTCTAAGACGGTTCACTGGGTTTCTTGTTAATTTAATTGATACCATTTACCACCTGGTAACATATGTATCTCAGCACCTTTGCTAGAGGCTATGATCACCAGCTCCTTTCAGACTATACAATTGCCACACCCATCATTTCTAAAAGTGTTGATTTTCAGCGTTTGTGACAAAACATGTATCATTGTGAAGGTCAAACCGGGGTTGTTTTTGCTGAGCTCTTAGCCCCACGGTGCCAGCCGGGCTTCGATGACATGAGAGATTAAAACCCAAGATATTGTAAAGCCCGGGAAGTTGTATTTGTTCACACCTGTTCCAACTTCCCAGTTTGGTCTTGATTGTGCCCACCTGTTTCCATTGGAGCGTGCATGTATATAAACTCTGCATTTCTCTTTGTCCTGTGTTAGTTCATCATCTTCCTACGCCTCTCGCTCCTTGTCAGGGTTGTCAAAATCTTGAATGGTGATTCCCATGAATGTAGTCAGAGCTTCTTATTGTGACTGATTTCCTTTGCACGTTGTAGTTGGAGAATGCGCAGTTGTTATTTTACTGTGAGTCCTGTGTTTGGGCGCTGTCTTTCTGTCTGGTTGTGCCAAATATGAAGTTGTAATGACTCATCACATCCACAGCAGTAAAATGCAACTGTGTAACTTTACTCAAAAGGGGAAGCAAGGACGGCACATGTGGAGCTGCCCTCCCTTCCCACAGCAGAATGAGTGCAAAGCTATGATGTCAAAAACAGTTGACAAACACATTCTCAAACTCAATGGAGAAAGGGGAAGCTGCGATGTGACAGGAGACCCACAGAGTTGGGGTGGGGTTTCACCGCACTGCGAGCGGTGTGACATCTGCTGCCTTTTACTTGTAGTGAATCATTTCCGTGTGATATTAGTACTTTTGGATGCAGTAAAGCCATGACTCCTGACTTCGGCATGTAAAGATGCACTTTTGGCGCATTCATGGTCTCTGAGTTTAAACAGACAGGAGTGTAAGGATGTGAGACTTCCTGGGAAACACCGCTTTTCGCTTCCATATATTCCACATATACTTACATGACAAAAAATAGGGAAATAAATTCCCTTAATTTTCACAAAGGAAATGAGCAACAGCACAAAGTGATGAAATCATGGAAAACCTGAACAAGCTGCGTGAGGCTCCTCCTTCCAGCCCCAATTTATATCACTTTGACCTTTTTGATATAATCTCATTTCTCTTTTTTTTTTTTTTTTTTTTGAGAGGAAGATGTGGAGTGAGTTTTTCCTGGCCCCCAGGGACCATCTTGGTTTTCTTCCTTATAAAGCTTGGAAAACCGGGGGGGGAGGGGGAACCCTCCTTCTCCCCCAAAAAAA
>CAAKHD010009736.1:217327-231481 GCA_901007705.1 Fistularia tabacaria | reverse complement strand
TCTACACTCTTTCCCTACACGACGCTCTTCCGATCTCGGGATGGTACCGGTGGACGTGACACTGACCATATCACGAGTAGTAGCCTGTTGTCCTCTTGCATTTCGGATTCATGAATCTTTTTGACCTTTTATTCAGGACCAGGCCCGCTTGGCCAGAGCTTTCGTCTCTGTTTCCTTATCTCTCTCTCTCTCTCGCTCTCCAGGCCTGGCCCGGCAGCGAATGCTGCTGAAAGAGCCGGGACTCCGTGCGTCCGTGGGTGAGAAACAGACGGACAGGGCGAGGTGGAGAGCCGTAGAGGGTACAGCAGCCCCTCTGTGTATTCACCTAAGAGCTGAGACACCTGAGAGCGACGGAGCACAGAATAGAGGAGATGAGAGAAAATGAAGAGACAAAAGCTCTTCCACGCTGTAATTATGCTTTCATTTCATGGCCAAGTATCCACATGATGTGCTCTGCATGCACAGACACTCATTAGAGGTACTGCACTTTAAGAAGTATAACTATAATCTGCCTTTAGAGAGCACAAGTGTATGCAAAGTGAATGGAGATCAACAAAGAGAACTTCAACCAAAGATGGCCAGGTGATAACCGAGTGCAGGTGGAGATGAACTGTGAAGTCTGGCATCCCAGAACAATTAGAGAGCGTGCTTCCGTTTCTCGCTTTCATATTGTAGTGAATAAAAACACAAGATGGAAACGCAGTTGAGCGCACACCTACAGACAGACCCCATGATTGGGCATCTTGGAACTAAACGTTTCTGGTTCTATTCCATGGCTTCTCTTTGGGAGAGGACACCGAACCCCCGGTTTCTCCCGCAAGCCTGGCATAGCGCGCTGCATGGCAGCTCCGCCGCCATCTGTGTGTGAGGGTGTGTGTACGGTGAATGGGTGAATGCAATCTGGTGCAAAGCGCTTCGAAACCGTAAGGTGTGAAAGCAGTCTGTACGTTAGAATAATTCAGGCCTCTTCTGTGACTTATACTTGTGTTAATGTGGTACTGTAAGTGACAGGTTAATGTGTATTTGTGCGCTGAACTTTTCTGTCAAGACAAGGCGTCTCGTTTGTTTCTCGATCTCCAGAAATGTATGCAGATATTTTGCAGGAAACTGCCATTTTTTTGTTTTCCGCATGATAATCCAAGATCAAATACATAAATAAATTAACTTGCTGTCACAGAGACACGGAGCAAATAAACGTGCGACATGTTAGCACATCGATATTATGGCAAAACTACACCCAGATTAATTTAAATCTGGCGGTTGTTCAGCCTGCCTGCTACGACCGAAGCAAAACGGTTATTCCACTGATGATAATAAGAATTTTAGCAGTTTTATTATCCAAGCAGAAAGTACATTCTTCTCTTCATCCCGTTTTGTACCCCACCCCCCCAAAATCCCCTGCCATTCTTATGAAATGCAAACGCTGGAGAAAATGGAAAAAACCTCTAAGTGGAACTACAAATACAAACAAAGCTCAGCACAAATCTGCAGAATTTACAGCTCTTCTGTGCAAAACTCCCCTTGCATCCCCTTCGCTTGTAAAGCAGAATCATCCGCATGCCCGGATCAATGTTGCAATAAATAACTGGAATGTGTCTGACTGTGAGAGCTGTCAAGCCCTACCTGATGCACTGTTGAGAGGGGATGGGATACTAATGTAGTTAAATCTGAACCCTCATTGCTGCAGCAGGGACCCGCTTCATTAGGAGAACTCCCACCAGCCTACTTTTTTAAGGAAGTAATTTTGCTGGTGTTCGTGTGTGTGTGCGTGCGTGCGTGCGTGCGTGCCTTGTAAAGAAAACAAAGCTTGTAACTAACCCATTTCACTGGAGGCCAGGAAGGTGTCGTCTACCCCTTTACATCAGAGCGGGTGTCAGTAATGCTCTCAACCCATTTACAGATAAACATCTCGTTCTGACCGCGAAAAAGCGATAAATCCACATCAGAGCAGAACACATACCAAGTAAACTCGACATCTTCTCCCCCGGTGTGACACCTTAAATCGATGCAATGAGTTGTCGGACCATATTTTAACATGCAAATTTTTTATATTTGAAAATTTAGTGTGAATAGGCCAAATTCAGGTTATTAAGTTAATAGATAGTATTTATAGGTTCAATGCAAAGCCCTAAAACATTTTCGTAAGCATCAGACTACATAAAGGACAGTGTGTGTCTGGCATACTAAGCATCACATTAATGCAACTCTGCCCAAAAGGGGAAGAAATGAAAACAAAAAAAGGAAATTTGAAAATGTAGCTTAATACAATTCCAAGGCTTGGCAGCTGAATTCAAACAAGGGCGTAGATAAGATCAAGCAAATGGAACAAAAGCATAAACCACAAACAAACAAACAAAAGAAAACCTGTAAAAGAAATTAAAAACAAATGTTACAATCATAAAAGAATAAAAGGAAGGGATAAAAGGAATCATCGAGTATCTTTGAGTAAAAAAAACAACAACCAATGTTTCATTTATGAGCCAAAAGAAAAAAAACTGGCTGCAAAGCCCGTTTAAGTTTACTAATCTGAAATCTTGTGGAATATCTTTCTGATTAATTCAACCTGCGTCCTCTCAGATTGACAATTTGCAAAAAGTTCTTTACTCTCATGGATTCCTACATAATTCTACTATATTTGCAGCATTTTGATTACATTTCATTCATTCATTATCCAAACACCTTCTGCTGCAGCTGAGGTCACAGGAGCGTCTCATTCACACGTCATACAGAGACACAACCGTTCACTCCCTCATTCAGGTCACAGAGAAACATGCAACCATTCGCTATCATTCACGTGGCTGGACATCTGTTATTACTGTTATTATTATTATTATATTCATTTATTTATACGTCTACTGATTAACACAATATATGTTTTGTGCACCTTGCATCACTGCATGAACCCCAATGGCACACTATAACAGAGAAAATTTTTGGTCATTGACTGACTCTGATGACTTGCTCTGCATGGAGTCAGCCAGAGCTGCACAATCTGGCCAGTACCTGCTGGTCGCCTGTCTCAAGCTTTTGAAACCAGCCTCGAGAAAAATGACTGCTGGTCCGGACAACTGTGATTTTAGTTCCTGCACCTTTCTCCTTCACAGCGTCGAAATTCATGTCATAGCTTTTATGAACAGTCTGAAAGTGCTGCTCCGCATATCCCTTCTTCGGAAAGAAATGGTAGATTGACAGATCAAGCAAATACACTTTGACTGTTACGTTGGGGAAAAAAAAGTCTTTCTCCCGTTGCCTATGGAAGTGGTAAGTTATTGGTTTCTTACTTGATTCGGCTCCCGCGCTCATATTTTACCCTTTATTCAGAAGAAATAATTTGAAAAGCTAAATTGCTGATTCGCTCGCTGGAACTTGCAAGATCTTGCATGCAGTTGACCGCACATGTGTCGTAAGTCATGTGTCAGAAAAAACAAGATCTCAGACTGGCTGCCCTGTATTTCAATCAACTGGCAAGTGCCGTAGGGAGGATGGATGGAGACTTTGACTGGCATGCGATCGACGTATCGGGCACCCCTCATTTAGGGTCTCCAATGCACGTCCTGCATGTTTTTGGACTGTGGGAGGAACCTAGAGGAGGCCAGTGCAGACACAGAATTGAATTCGGGACCTTTTTGCTTTGAAGGAGAATTACTAACCATAGTGCCACCGTGTCACTGCTTTATAAATTCATTTTCTATCATTTTTATTTCAAGCAACTTGAAATGCTTTGTTGCGTCCGCTGTCGTATCTGGGAGTCAAACCGAGGGGATCCTTGACAGGGATCATCTCTTCATGTTGTGTGATATCATCAGGAGGTGGAGCTAAAGTTGTGAGTTCCCAGGTTGTGCAAATGCAGCGCGGTGAGATTAGTGCTTAAAAAAGAAAAGGGAACAGTTACGAAGGAGAAATTTACGGAAAACGGAGACGTCAGCTGAAGACAGAGATAGAGAGAAGGATGATTTGAAAATGCAGGTCTGGTATAGATGTCTCTTTAGATAACAGGTCAGAAATAATGTGTTACTGCTTTAAATACTAGGAATAAACAAACACTGCAACTTCCCTCAAATGATCAAAAGTTCATCAGTCTCCTGCTCTTTATCTGCTTCTCCCCGCTGTGACCTGAAGAGATTTAATGACTGTAGATGAAGAGAAATAATGGTTTTTACCTGCATTCATCCCATGAATATACTTTATGGAAAGAAAGAGCACCTCTCATATTCTCTGTATGCTGTATATTCACTTTATAAGTGGACTTTTTTTTTTTTCTCAGTTTGGGCCTGAGTGGTTTTACAGCACATGGAGAGGTTTTACTGTCAGTGACGCATTCTGGTTAGCTTTTCTGTCACAGGCGCACACATATACACACACACACACACACACACATACGAACACACACGCGCATGCCTCTTACCACTGTCTGGGATTCCTGTGATTAATGGGGCGGTAAATGAAATTGTTACTGATGTGTGGTAGCGAGGTGAGTAAAGGTGTGGGGTGATGGAGGGTTACAGAGGGGGGCAAACCAAGGGATGATGTTGTGATGCAAAATTAATGACACTTTTTTAATGTTTTTTTTTTTATGCAGTGGCGCAGAGGTTAGCGGCTTCCCCGTCACTGCAAGAAGGTCCCTGGTTTGGGGGGAGGGGGGGGGGGCTTTCTGTGCGGAGTCTCCATGTTCTGCCCGTGTCTGTGTGGGTTCCTCGGGGCTCTCCGGTTTCCTCCCAAAGTCTACAATATGCAGGAGGTTCACTGGAGGCCCTACATTGCCCAGACGAGCGAATGAGGGGTTGAATGGTTGCGTGTCTCCATATGTGGCCCTGTGATCGACGGGTGTCGTGGGAACCCCGCCTTTCACCCAATGACAGCTGGGAAAGACTCCAGCCCCACTGCAACCCTGACTGCGCGATAAGCAGAATAGAGAATGAATGAATGATTACCAAGCATCCTCTCACTGACTGTTGAAGCTGACAACTTGTTGATTTGATTTTATGTCGATTTGATTTTATCAATTTTTTTTCACCATTTTTCGGGCAATATTTTCTCTTCAGTTCACATACACACTCACACATATAAAACAAAAACTAATTCAATCATAACCAGATCCATGACTTCTTTCGGCCCAGAGGCCTCATGCATACTCAGAGGCCTCATGCATACTCAGTCAGTTCCTGGTCACCTGAGGCGTTCCGCTCGCTGCCTCTCATCTCCCAGAACGTTACCGGTCAGTGTCAATGAGGGGTTCTGGCTACAGACATGCATCGCCTTCCGCTCAGGCGCCACAAGTTGACCTGCCTCGCAGATACCTGAATCTCAACTGAATTGCTAGACTGAGGCATGGACCCTCCAGGTTTTCTATTTAACATGCAAGGGGAAGTTTCGCCTTGAAAATTTATTCATTCACTTTTTTCGTTGTCAAGCCTCTCAGCGAAAAAAAATTTCAGAGTGACAATAAACACCTAGAAGTCACGTCCCGGCTTGGGTAAGTGACCCGAGGTCATTTCAGATGCATCCGGGCGAACCTCAGTGAAAATGACCAAAACTTTTTCCACGCAGATAGAATTTGCTGTCCACGTGAGGATTCATTAAGAAGGAAACGCTCTAAATCAGCCAGACTGGGAGTTGAATGAAAACAGACTGTAAATGATACGATGATGGCGAGCGCACTTTTGCTCGGAAATGAAAATTATGCTTTTAATCTTTCACAGAAACATGCGTACAGCTCCTATGGATTATGTCCTCGTTCTGTTTGCTGTGGAATAATCCATACATTTTGCTTTTGACGTGAATGATATAAAATGCTGAGTGAAGCTCGTGATTCAGTCTCAGACGAACAGGCCGGGTCTTGCTGTAAAAATCCCACTTCTATCACATATACCTTTTGAGTATATCCAAAACTGTTCATTCAATTACACCAGTCAATGAATGATGCAGTTGTTATTCAATATGCTGTATGTATTCACTTAGCTTGATGATAATCGCTTGTTTGTTTGGGTTTTTGTGACAGTATCCCTGTGTTTGCTCTCGCCTGGCGGCACATGGGACATATACATTTTGTGACCCACATCCACGCCAGTGAGAGTGATCTGAATTGCTGATTGCCCCTTTTTCTTCATTTGTCTGTCCCTCCTCATCGATCTTTGGTGACTGCAGCGGCAGCCTCTGAAAGCCGTGCTCCGGCGGGGAGACAATAAGAAAAGGTACCCCTCTGGGGCCCATTTCTTCCAGCAGGCCCGCAGGTGGATGGCGTATCATGGGGAAAAGTTATCCATTTATATCACTTTATCTGGAGGACACATTATTAGAGCACGAGACGTGGAAGGAAAATACACACGCGCATGCATTCTTTGGCCCTTGTCCACACGCACACGCGTGGTCTTGCGAGGCTTGTTAATGAACACATCCGTTTGTGACTGTGAATTTGTCGGCAGCAGGAACATACAAATTTCATGTCATTATTCGAGTCAAGCATAATTCATCATGCTTCACACATCTACCATTTAATATCACCGTCCTCCACGATTTTGGTTTTGTTAATGTGAAAATTTTCCGTCCCTACTTCGGAGCTTTGGCATCATTTTCTAGATGCAAATTCCTCTGTTTGTTGTTTTAATTCTAATTTTCTGTACATCATGTTAGCGGCTTGAGTTGGTCTGCGGGAACATTCACCTGTTCCCCCGATGTATTTCTGTCTGCGTTCGCCGGTTGTTTCGTCTCCTTGTCACCCAGTAATCGGAGGGATTGAGAACAACAAATGTCTTCAGTCTGCTCTCTAATGACGGCTCAAAACAGTCGAGCAATTACATGCTGACATCATACAGCAGATTATACTGGATCTGCTCCTCTCTCGCAGGGCACTGCCAAGCAGTTCCATCCGATTCACAAACTGGGCAGGAGGAGAAGAGAATAGAATTCAATCTGATGATTCCTCTCCCGCACGAATTGTCCGTGACCTTTATGTTTTTTCCATTATTGCATCCTTACACATCACAAAACTAATCGCGGGATCATTAAGAAAAGAAAGGTCGCGATTGCATTTTCGCGATCGGAATTTCCGGTCGTGCAATATAGGATTAAAAGCAGCACAATAATTTTGCTCGCAGGAAGTTCTGTGCGTTTATGCAGGGTTACGCACACACACGACGAATCGTGGCCATCCATGCATAAGACATTAAATATTTAAAATGACTAACTATACTTTCTCCATGGGACCACGCCTTTGGCACATAACAACCTTTCCAATCTCAGCCTCGCAGAATGCAACCGTCACTGAAATTCTATTATTGTAGCCTTGGCTCGGAAGTATCAAGCGAGGATTAGAATCCGTTGGAACGAGGCACATGCGGTAATGATATAATCAATATGCATCATTTTCTGCATTTTAAACAGGACGTTTCATCATACTATTGACTATTCTTTAAAGCAATTGAAGTGTGATGACATATTTCAAATGCTACACTTGTCCCCCAATTTTGGGTTGGCTTTTTGCTGAGCAGTGAATCTCTTCAAGTGAACAAATTGACTCCTTGCACTAAGTGAGCCTCCCCGTGACCTTTTAGCCGAACCGTTTCAGAGTGCAGTGGCGCTCCAGTTTGATGCGCACTGTGTTCAACTCAAAGAGATGCCAGCTGAGTAGGCAGCCCTGTCCTCTGACTTTACCACAAATAAATCTATATGTCCTTCCTTCTGCCCTTCTCATACCTTTCAAAATCCACTTGTGGGAGACCCTAACCAATAAAACCTGATCTTCATAAGTCTTGAGGGGAGAGGCAGGCTAAGTTTGGGGAAATTGCTGCATGGAAAAGGCAATATATGGCTTAAAGATAAGAGAGAGCAGAGGGACTGGCTGAGGATATTGCCTGCTTAAGGCGTTGATTTACACTCGGGATACAGAGACAGGAGGGAAGGAGAGAGGGCCGGGCTGGATGGATGCTGGCTGCAGATATTGGCATATGGTTGGTAATTAAAAATTTGCATACTGTAATGGTGTATTGGTAAGATTAAGGACAGTTGACTGACAGATTCAGAAATGATACCGCAATTTAAGATGAAATGACAACTCTCTCAAGAGTGAAATTGTTACCAGGCAGATAGACCTTAAAGGAACATTTCTCCTTCTGTCAGATCCCTCGGATTCATCCGTCCCTCTGCAAAAATCTCCATCTACCTGTCCAGATTACTGTTTCGACCCTCCTGATATAAGCCGCTGTCCCCCTTGTTCACACAGGACGGGCAGGATTGGATGTGGCGTCCTACGAAAAATCCAGAGAAGACTGAACGCACAGAACAGTGGCAAAATGGCTCGGTGGCATTCGGTTCTTCGGCGCTATTTCTCTCCCCGCGCTCCTCCGTGCCAGCTGTTTATTGGATAATAAATGCAATGACATTCAATCAGTACATTTTTAAAAACTGGCACGACGTGTACGTCTGCGTGTGCGCCGTGTCAGGGGACATGTGTATATTGCAGAGTTGATAGATGGATAGATGGTGACAGTGCTGTCATGCAAGAGTTGTCATGCTTTTTCACATTTGTCTGCCCGGAAGAATGATGCATGCCTTGTCGTGCACACACTCGCACAAGGGCTGCGAAACATGGCCATGGGTCTATACGCCGACAAGCTGCCACAGAGACACACAGAAAGACAGAAACACCTTCAAAAACAATCCAAACTTGAGGAAAAATGCTGTTAAATAACAAAACGGTTGTTCGACTATGAGAAAAAAATATATAAAATGTGCCCCAGATGATTTGTTTTATTGATGATTTATGCTGTTTTATTTAGATTGCTGATCTAGTCATTCGATCAGAATGCAGGTTCAAATACTAAATATTCAATTGAGCAAAGGTATTGCTGAAATATGAATTTATTACTGGATGATATCGCACATTTCACAACATACATCCCAAATCTGGGTTTCATGTTGTTATTCTTTTCGTACACTTGGTTCAGCCCAGCAACGTGACGGATCCTTCGGAAATCAATGATTGTCAGTCCCAATTTCGCTGGAATCCGTAAGACCCGGTTTGAACACCAGCTAATTTGTGTTTGTTGCAAAACGTTTTTTCCCCTCCTGCGACACAATGTGCTCCGACTCCGGGTTACTCAATAGACCTTTGTATCCGCGGTGTAGTACGAGACAACCGGGATTCGCCTCCCACAGAATGTATAATACCATTTCCTTTCTGGATAAAATGGCAGAAAACACAGTTTTGTTGAAAATGTTTCATTTTCCGCCTCAGGCTATAAACTAGCCACTCATTGACTGCTGAGTCCGCACAGAGCAACCTTTGTAACCTGTCAGAAACATCGTCAGCTTTGAATATTTGACCATGATGCTCCTATTTAGCTCCGTTATCGGTTCCTTTTTGATCACACTTGACACGGGTGGTTGATTTCAAAACTGTATCTGCAACGGCTCCCAAAGTTGACGTCTGATGATATATTTTCAGCAAAATGTTGCCGAGGTTTCAAAATCCGGGCAAATATGTGCACACTATTATCGGGTGAGGAAAGAAAGATAATAATGGAGAAAGCTGTTTTCCTCCCTTTCTAATCAGCAGGCAAATGCAACAGCCAATTACAGCACCGCTAGCCACAATCACATCGCTGAGAAGCAATCTGGATAAACTCAACATGGTCAGGAAGTGTATATTTTAAAGAACCTTGCTCAGAGAACTGTTAGCTTTATGCACCCTATCACTGAAAACACATCAGCATCCCAGACACCCCATCATGGTCATAGTGATCTCCTTCATTCCTTTCCGCCTCCCCTCGCCCAGTTACCTTCCCTCCAATCTCAGCCTTTCCCTTTCCCCAGAGCACAAACACTGTCACCCTTACACTCTCATCATCATCATCACACACACACACACACAGACACACACACACACACACACACACACACACTCACATACAAACACACACAAGCGCACTAATACTCATTACTGCCATTCTCATTGTCCAGGAAGTGGAAGTTATAGGTTTTTATTTCCATCACCCCTGTGCTTTGCCAGCTATCGGCCTCTTCTAAGATAATACCCATTTATCCCAAAGGTGTTTACACAAGTGATTCGGGTTAAGTGACTCGGTGAGAGGGATGGCAGACAGAAGCTTTCTTTTATTCAAACAAAATTGGATTCATCAACCACGAGATAATGGTTGCATTCAGGCTGTTGACTACACTCCATCTGACACATTAGTGGGTGTTTGCGGGGTATTTATCCATGCGTAGGCTTACAACTTTGCTGAAATTGATGGCTGAACCTCAGGATCTCGGTCTGGGGGAGCCCTCTGGAAAGTTTCTTATTGGTTTGTGGAATCAGTGTTGAAGCCTGACGGCAGTTCAGGCACGTTTCTGTAACTTCTCAAGCTCTCACCGGCCCCTCATCATAAAGTACAGCAATTAACAGACACGCTGTACTAACACAGAGGCTTTTTCATTTTCCCACCTCTTTGCATGAACTGCTTTTTGTGCAGTGCTTTGCTGAAGAAATTGATGAATAGCTGCAGCTCCAAGGTCATTGTAATGGATTATTTTATGTTAGCTCTTACCCAAAGTGTCACAAACATCTTTTATTACCCTTTTTTTTATCCTTTTCCCTTAATTAATCTTTCACTCTCAGAACCCCAGGCCTCACTCAATTTCAGCCCCAGTACTGCTTCATGATAACCTGTGATTAAAATGGAAGGGTAATCACTCTCCCTCACAATCAGCCTGTTCAACAGGAGGTCAGAATAAACAGGGAAAGAGAGCTGAGATGTGTGTGTCGGTGTGTGTGTGTGTGTGTGAGAGTTTATTTGTGATGGATATGAGTGGAGGCATCAAGGCATGATTGTGAAGCTAAATTGAAAGCCCTTTTTGGTCTATTACGCTTCTGTGCCATTCCAGCCGTCCCTCTATCCTTTGTGAGATATGAGTGTGGTGCAGAATGATGATAGAATAATCTAATCAGGGTTTACAATACGACGTTTGTGTTGGAACAGTCAAGCAAAAAGATGTATAGAGTATAATTAGCACCTGTTTTAAAGCATGATAAGCTTTATTTTGCACTGAATAACAAAACAGAACAAAGACTTTTTACTAATGCAAGCTGTCAGTGAGAGCAGTGACTTACACACGAGAGATATCGATCATGGGGTTTGAATAACCGAATGATTTGAGACAGTTTTTTATACTTACTTACTTTTGCGTCTAATTTCCCGAATTCCCTATTTGACCTGAACGCTTGTGGCTCATATGTATGCGTGTGTAAACACAAATAACTCAGCCGGCTTCATTCAGCTAGTATCCTATTTGCTTTAGTGTAATCCCACAGAACACTTTTTAAGCACAGCGGACAACGAAAACTACTGGCATTATCTTCTCGCCCTCGGCTTCAGGTGGTGTTTTTGATCTAAAGGTAAAGCAGGGCATTAGTGTTGAACACTGAAGCACGTAATCCATTTGTCTGGTGCAATTTGAGACAAAATTACATGGAAACAAATCATTTGTTGCACTTCTTGCCTTGCGTGTCTGCCGTGTCATTTTGAAGTTTGAACTTTTAAGCTGTGCTGCAATGTTGTTGCGCCGGTTATCACGCATCACTTATAAGTGTATGTTGTCGTGATTTTTGCACGATATTTGTTTCGTCCTTCTCATTTGACTGATGGTGCAAGAGACAGATTGCTTACCCCTTTTGATAAAATGCCCGTTTTGCTGATAGCAGAGGTGGCACAACCGGGATGGAACAGCCCGCCCAGCCTAAACCTACCCCCTGACATGTTGTGCTCTGTCTGGTCCACGAGCCAACAAAAGATAAATAGATCCATCTTAAAGTAACGGGGAGGAGCATCTAGAAGGTTTTCTTATCTTTTGGTTTTACTCCTCAACCTTTCACTTAATCTAACGGATATTAAATCATTTCATCTGTGAACCCATGCATTGTAATTACTTTTTGCAGGACAACAAACGGTTGGACGTGCATTTGTGTTTGTGTGTGTGTATGGGTGTGTGTGTGTGTGTGTGTGTGTGTGTGTGTGTGTGTGTGTGCAAGCCTTGTCTCTGATTTATAAGGCATTTAAAAGGTTCAAAGAGGGGAAAACAACTTAAAGGTTTCAAGCCAAATGCAGCAGATATCAGCTAAAACTCTCAGGCGGCGTCGGTGAGATTTAGACAGTGGAAGAGGATTCTTTATTCACTTTATTTTCTCATGTCTCAGCATTTGTTTCCTCAGTGAAATTGTGGCTAAGTAGATGAATCTCCGAACACAGGGTGCTTTTGCTCACCTGATGACCAGGAGCAGTTAAAGCTGCACCGCTCAGTTTATCACCGAGAATTCACTGCAGACAAACTACCAAGATGGTGTTAATTTAGCTCCTGTATATTCATGAGTGTGTGTGTCAAAAGAAGTAGACCCACTCCGTCAACTAATATTTATCCTGCTGATAAAGACGATGACATATTGTTTGCTTGTCTTTTTTTGTGTTGACCTGTGTGTCAGGGCACAGTGGCCCCAGATGCGTTTGCGCACGTGTTGGAATGCACGTGTGTTTCAGTCATGGTTTACATAAGGAGATCAATATCATTGAAAACATGAATCACACTGCCTTTTAATCACTCTCTCCTCAGCCAATTTCTAGACGGACACGTAGATAAGTAGATATTGATGTCACAGCTCAACCATAAATCCTACTCATAATTCATGGTAGTGGAAAAGGCCGACCCTCCATCGACTGCTGTGACAATAGTCTCCCAATGTTTTTTAGCCAATGGGTAATTACCAGTTCCCTATCTTCTGTTTTTTTTCTTCTTTTTTCGACAACCCAGATGAACCTGCTCTAATTCATTGAACCCCATGTCTGCGATTCGATGAAAAAACTTTTGGTTTTATTGAGGAGCTCCCGTGATCTATTAGCGTCCCTCTGTCCTGCTGACAAACAGAAATGCAAACCAGCTGCTGACAGGATAGGATACCTGTGTTCACCGACCCACAAACCCAGTCAGAAAGACAGTTAACTCGACTACCACATCGCTGTATATCAGTTGTAATGGTTCCGGCGGTCTCAGCAGTCCAGGATTATAATTTAGTCCAATTCTTATGTCTAATTATGGCATTGTCCTTGATTGTAATGGTGTTGGGCTTCGGAGGCCTCACACGCACATTGTGGCAGCTTGTTGAAAAGGAGGAGATGTTTCCTGAGAAAGGCACAAAATCTTCAATAAAATATCGCAGACATTGTTAACACCTCATGCAGCACAATCAGCCCCAGTTTCTTTGTAACAGTTTCAGGACAATTTAGTTGCATTAGTTGTGCGTGGGGACACATTTTGCGAGGAGGCGTCTCCGAAAACACCGCAATTTGAAGATGTGAGCCTCTCTTTATCCGTTTCCATTGAAGGGAGGGAACAAAATGTTTGGCTTAGAAACTGTTATCAAACTGTGACACAACGTTGGAAACATTCAATGATTTTATTATTGTCCTGACGTCACTTATTATTGTTACACTTACGGACGCCTGTTCTTATGGCTTGGTTTTAATCATGTGAGGGGGAAAAACACACTTGAACATGGAAATGAATTTTCCATCAGCCTTTCATTGATTCACCCAGCTGCCATCTTCCGTTTTCAAAGCTAAAGCCGAGTTTTTTCTATTTATTTATTTATTCAAATATTTTAATGCTCAGTGAGCTCTAAAGGACCTGCCAAGTCTTTAGAAATACAAACATAATGCCGAATGTGATGTCAGTCATCTGAGCGGTGGTTAGGCTTGTTAACAGTAATTTTAAAAGCACAATTATCATCGCAATCAATGTAATGTGTTGTTTTTCCTTATCGGTGTAACTTTATGAACCACAATTCACATTTAATCTTGAATCCATCTAACAATGTGAGCGACACAATCTCGGTGCCATGAGGAGCCCTCTTTGGATTTTTAGGGCCGGACAGTCACACTACTCAACTGTGGTTGATATTCATGATGCCTGAGCATTTGCTCACGGTTTGTGCCAGCGATGATACACCTACGAGTCATGAAAATTTATGGGCATGTTTGGAGACCACGGAGACTCATTATAATATCAAGGAGAACTGGAAGACCAAGTGTGTGTCCGCCGTCAATTTTTGAAATATCTACCCCCCCCCCCCCAGCCCCTCCGCTTTGTCTTTTTTCCCATGTATTTGCA
>CAAKHD010009736.1:122283-217307 GCA_901007705.1 Fistularia tabacaria | reverse complement strand
CTCATTATAAAATCAAGGAGAACTGGAAGCCCAAGTGGGGGTCCGCCTTCAATTTTTGAAATATCTACCCCCCCCCCCCCAGCACATTCCGCTTGGCATTATTTCCATGTGATTGCAGGTGTGCTGTATGCAATCAGTGCTACTGTTGTATCTTTACATAGTATAAAAAAAAATGATTGGCGGAGCAACAATAGATCCGTGAAAATACAAAAGGTCCTCATTAAACCTTTGTTGTTGCCTGTGTTTTCCACAAATCCGGCATCCAATGAAATTGTATTATTCAACGGCCTGGTAGTAAAAAAAACAATGCACAAAAGTCTAATCATGATGCCGTGCCGTGTGTGTATGTGCATGCCTATGGATGCAAAGGCACAGGTAGCATCTGTGTGTAGCAAGTAATTGTCACCGAATTTTGATCAAGCAGAGTCGTAAACGCCGCAGAGAGCGAAGCGGCTGATGTCGCGGCGTCAGGTTCATCCTCGAGACTATGGATTCGAAATACTGCCCGAACAGAGAGAAAAGTTATGAACAGACCAAAGAAAAAAGGCCTTTAAAGGATGTATCTTATTCTCAGGGCCATTAGCCTTTTGTCTGGGTTTTGTCTACTGTCTAATGTTAGACGCACGGTCAATAGTTAATTAAAGCCTGAAATAGGAGAAGTGCCCTCAGACTGCTGGGGTGAAACTCCTCACTCATTTACGTCAATGGACATCAGGCATTATTCTCCTCTGCCTGTTTTAAACTGTATTAATTTCTCTCTCTCTTGTGTTTATATATATTTTTTTATTCTAACTTCCAACTTTTTATTGAACTGACGTTGCACTTAACAAGACAAGCTGTGAAGTTTCTACTCAATTTAAGTTCACATACCTACGTGATTGAAAATACAGAAATGCACAAGGCAATGTTTTTATACAGCAAAGGACACACCAAAATACAAATACCCTGTACAGCATATTTAAGAAAACTAAGGAACCCGGCAGTAATACACGAGAAAGCAATTCATGTATTTTATATGAGACCGCTAATTATAATCGTCATTAAAATATTTGTCTCCAGTTTCACAAAACAGTTATCAGGTCTGCAGAGGACAGGTTTAATCTGTGGAACCTCACATTGTCAAGCTCTCCTGATCCGGGAGATTGACAAGCAAGCCTTCCTTTCCTAAACGCAGATGCCCACTGCGTTTAAGGCATCACACTGCAAAAGTTGACTCCGATACGATGATAATGAAAAAAATACACCTTACAGGCATGATTCCAGGAAAGAAGTGGCTACAGAAAGAGGAGGAGGATATTTAATCTGACACTGCATCACATTTGCAAAAGCGCAAATGGAAAAAATGTGGCAAACAGGTGGGAGGAGAGGAGGGGAGGTGAGACCTGTGAACCTGATGCTGTGACCTCGAGCGCTACATCCTGACATAAGCCACAGCAGACGCTCACTTTATTCCAATACTGTGGATGCTAGTGAGCTGTCCAGGAGAAGGGAGCTTGTTTTATCCACAGCTGAGTGGATACAATAAGTCAGAGAGTCTTTAGGAGCACGAAGCCTGATTTGACTTTCAGGCATCAAAGCAACGCTGGAGCTGAAGGTTGATGTGAAGCTTCTTAAAAAGGTGATTCAGTATTTATTATCTTTTCGCAAACCTCAGGATTTCACCCGTTGAATCTAAACATGGAAGTTTTCCGTCGGTGAAATTGTGGTAGCGGCAGCAAGGCGGTGCAGTTGTTAGGGCGTCCTCTTTTCTGCGAGGGTTGTATGTCTCCATATGTGACCCCGTGATCAACTGGCAACCGGCCCAGGGTGAACTCCGCCGCTGCGACCTGGAGTGAAGGAGAAGCCGTGTAGATAATGAATGAATAGACGTTTGGCCACACACATTCACGCCACTGTTGGTCTGATGGTGCTAACAGCTGGGTCATTCACTGATGCCTCCAGCTGCTCTCAACTATTCTCCTTATTTTTCCGAAAGTCTTGGCCGAGTTTTCCATGCATGCAAAACATCTCGATAGACGGTCTCTGTTTCAGACGGACAGAAAAATCTCTCGAAATCAGAAAGACGGCTGTTCGACTCATTAGCTCACCGCCATTATGGGGCGCTATAACACCCTGGAGCCCACTGTCGACTAGTTTTGTACTGGTCCAGGAGATCAGACGGATTTTCGACCAAAACTGTTCAATGATTTATGGATGATTGATTCTGAAGTTGCTCTTTTTTTTCCTTTTTCATGTAGCTGGTTGTATTTTGCTATCTGAGAAATCAAACGATGGGTGACGTGATTTTTAGCTGTTGTTTCAACCCTGGAAGCGGCATTCTGGATCGGTCATAGCTGAGTGATGGCTCCGACAGACAGACCAGCAGACAGAGCACGGCAATAAATCCGTCGGTTGAGGATAAAGGCCCGAAACCGTTTTTTCCAGCACATGCTTTGACATCAAGTCTCTGATCTCTCTGATATTTTTTAGGTGGTACTGGAAAAAGGGGATTTTCTTATGTGACAAGTGAAATTCAGGTCTGAAGTGATGGATGGCATGAAGATTTTCAAGTTTGATTTCTGCTATTAAGTGTCAAATTCCAAAAGTTTCAGGGCCGTCCTGTCACTTCTTTATTGAATTCGCTTTCACAGGAATTTAACGGTGCTATAATTGGTCACAAAGTTATAAGCTACAGATTTTTTGATGATGCCGGGAGCATTTTAAGGGCTCTGCATGCAGTACCATCAGACGCACTATAAGAATCTGTGTCATAAAGTTATCCTTTTCTTGACTGTGGGACTTGGATCTGTTTCAGACCGACTTAAATTCAGTCTCCCTATAAAGTCACCACAGTAAATCACATGAAATGCAGAAACCTCCCTGCCATCGATCCTGTGTAAAAGATATGGTTGCATTCGGCTGCCTTTATAAGGAATCGCGGATGGAGGACGTCACCTGCCTCCATTTCAATTTAAATTCCCCATCTTTAGTTGTCCGCAATACTGGAATGAACGCAAAAAGTAATGCACACATCTGCCATCACTCTCAAAGAGCAGACCTACTGTTTTGCCGCATTTGTGTGATCGGGCCGCATCTCAGCCGGTTTGCATGGAAGCACTCTGGCACAACCGTGCAAAACCTTTCTTTTAGGAATGACTTTGTATGCTGTAAATCCTGTAAATAGACGTTCTGAAGAATTGAATTGCAGTGACACGGCGCCTTATTTGGAAAAACAAAAACAGGATGACGAGCCAGCAGCCCAATAAAACCGTCAATGGCTTCAATTATACCTTTGGTTTTCCTGCTGAGATGCATCGCGATGCCCGCTGTAAAACAAAGGTTCATCAAATGGTTCAATTCCTTTATCTTGACAAGTTTTCTCTGATTCTTTTTTTCTTCTTCCACTGCTCCCACCCGCTCCCTCCTGCGCTCAAGTTTATTTATCTACAGCGCTTGGAAAAGGCCTCATGGGAAATAACAGCAATTAGACCCCTGGCTGTGATATCCTTTGATATTTACTTTTGATGATCTGCCCTCTATGTGTACTTTGTTTGATCTCCTCGCAGCCCGCTAGCCGCCGTGGTTCGATGGAAATTAAACTGTTGTTTGCCTTTTTGGAATCTAGAAGCAGTATGCCGTATTTTTATTTTTTTTCATCGTTTCTTCTTTATTCCTGACGGACGGCGGACTTATTTCCGACTGCGGGTCAAGCCCTCGTGGCCTTTCTGTTCTCCTGTCTACGCGAGCAGATCCCCTTCCGGCGAGGAACAAACGTCTTTGGTCCGACGATCTACATTTGTTTTAATTTGCTGTATTTAAATAGCTCTGAGCAATAATTAGCTCGCGTTATGTTGTAGTTTCCTTCTCCCGCAACCAGCATCCGCCACGGTTCTCTGCCAAAACTGCATTAAAGGAGAGACTTGTTCTTCCTCCCCTCCTCGTTTCTTCTCCTTCCAGAGGGCGTACCCCTTGGTCGCTCGCAAGACAACAAACAACCCACTGTGGGACAGGTGCATAATTAAAGAGTACAAATAGACAAAGTCTAAGGCAAACACGATTGAGCAGGGAGAGGGAAAAAAACAGACCCGAATGCGGGTAGGGAGATTCTGAGAGAGGAAGGACGGGAGAGGAGTGGAGGCAGGGGAAGCCGGGGTTTCCAGGGCAAATTCAAGATGGTGTTTGAAGTGAGCCAAGGTTTCTCTGCTTTATTGTCTCTCTTAATGAGCTTTTTATGTTTTTGTGTATTTGCCACACCGTGTGACGCTTGCTGCACGTCTACTTCATGGCCTCCTGATGGATCTGTTCTTTTTGATCCGGCTATTCACTGCTGCATGTTAATTTAATTCCAAGCATCTGGTTAGTGAAAAGGACTAATTAACAGAGAGAGGCGAGAACATCAGGTCGGAGCCCACCTCTCCCTTCCGCCCCGGTTTCTCCACCCGCTCTCACTTTCGTCCCTTAGGCAGTGATTATGGTGCTTTTTGGAATCATGTCTTGGCTGCGCTCCGCCTTCCAGTTCCTGAGTTTCCAGGACGTGATATTTACAGATATACCAATTTGTGAGAAGCAACACGAGGTTAGTTGCATTGAAAAGCATTTCAAAAAAACAAGGGCCTGCACTATCATGAAAATTAAACTGATGTTCCTGGCAGAATAACATTCAAAATCCCCCCCCCGGGCCCATCCCTTTTCGTAGAAAAACAAGCGAATTCGGATTGGCGAGGTGAGTCAGCTCCTGAAGGGAAGAGAAGCCTCTGTGACTCCAAAGAAACACACTAAAAGTTTGCTTTCAAAGATTCCGTGTGATTTCAAACGCTGTTCTCTCGGAGCCAGGAGCTGCTCCCTGGGCATGATTTCCACCGAAATAGCGCCTGTAACGATGCAGCCAGCTGGGTGTTGATTTAGTGCCCGTGGACTTTACAATTAAAGCCTTCGCTGCATTCGGAGCGTTCCAACTCCTGACAGAAACCGGTGCGCAGGCAGGAGAGACAGTTCTATCGCTCTCGTGGAGTAGACCCGCCACAATTTTCAGTTCGTCACGAAGCAGAGGGGAGGCTAACTGCGGCTACGAGTGTCCTCCAACCTCTTCTGGGGGTGAGAACTGAATATCGACTGGACCATTTGTTGTCCGAGCTCATAGGGAGAGCAAACACGCTCTCGGTCTCTGCGGTGCATGCAACGATTTGCCGGTGGACGCTCCCGCAATCTCTTTCTTTTCTACGATGGAAGGCATCTCAGAGTCGCGGCTGAATACAGCATAACTTATTGTCGACTGATATTTTGCTCCAGGTCAAGATGTCTGTGAGTCACTGAACTTCTGACCTCATTTTTATCAGCATAAAATCAGCTTCAAGTACATTAGTCGCGGTCCGTCCTCTCCACCTCCAGGAGGCCTTGAAATGTAATAGCCTGAGTCGAACAATAACACACAGCTGTGCAATATGTCAAGAATTCACTAAATGGATGTGATGTTTTAATGAGGAGCAAAGAGATGCCATTGAGGTAAAGGTGATGAGGGGAAGCACAAATGCTCCCTTACCTTGGAGGAGGACACGACTCATTTAACTGCGGCGTAATGGAGGCTGGCGCTCACGCCGTCTCCAGGTAGTCCCTAACCCCCCGGTCCCCAACCGGCCCTGTGCTCACCGGAGCTCCGCGGCTAAATGTCTGATGTCTGTTGGGGAGATGAAGAGTGATGGCGGAGGAAGATGAATCAGAAGACAACATGGAGGAGCTTTAAGGCCCCGTTTCATTTAGTCCTCCGGTCACAAGGGGAAGTGATGACTGACAGTAGAGGTGACTTGGCTGTCTGCTCGGCTGATTGCAGCGCTGACTGACTCTCCCTCTCCTGCTGCGCTTCTCTTCCCATTTACGTCCCCTTCACTTCTTTCTCTGGCTTCCTGCCCTTTTCTCTCTTCTCATCCTCCTCAAACCCTCTTCTCTCTCTCTCTCTCTCTCTCTCTCTCACTCTCCAGTGGGTATCTGTCATCTAGGAGGAATGTTTTGTTTTAAGAATAAATGGTGAGCGAATAACAAAAAAAAAGGAAAGAAAAACAAAAAACAAAACCCATTCCCTGTCTCTTTCCTTGACATTACTTGGATAGAGCGCAGACTTCCCGGTGTTATTTCTTCAAATAGTTCAAGGCTGCGCTGCTGTATTCTGGCAGTGATACGGTTGCTGTTGGAATGACATCTGAGGGTGGATTTCCACAAGTTAGCTCCAACCGCAGGCTGAAGATGGACTGCGTTATCCTCCACGGCAGGCGGGAAGCATAGCAGCTTGGCTCGAACTCACCATTGGAGACACATTATTAAACCTTAATGCTCAAGTATTTCTCTGATTTCATTTTTTTTTTTTTCTTAAATCACAAGTAGCAGTTTAACAGTGCACTTCGGCTTCAGTGTACAGCAGTCCACGCCATACTCGTAATTTCCCTCAGAAGGACGAATTAAGGTTTTTTGGAGCCCGGTGCTCCGTATCCTCGGCTCTCATTGGCTCAGCGACCGTAGCATCATTCTCTGCATCTCCTGTGCATAGCATGCATTCTGCATCGAGCGTCGTCCGTTTCACTTCGATATGCAATTGCTACTTGCAGTGTTGTGTTTGTGTGAGTAATCTGTGAAAGTTTTTAATTTATTTCAACCCTTATTGTGATGCCCGAACTTTCTGCACCTTCTAAGGTACCTGGCACAGGAAGAGGCCAACCAGGTTAATAAGAGTGTGGGCAGGGTCATAAAGCCTTAAAATGTATATAAATTTAAAAAGAAAAAAAAATGGTCGCTACTTTACGGATTTTCGTTTAGCGCTGCCTGTCTCGAAACTTAACCCCCGTGATAAATGAGGGACTGCTGTCTTGTGATTCAAGGATGTGATGATACATATGTAGCTAAAAATACTCAGATTGTGTTCACTGCTTTGTATGTAAGGGAGGAACTAAATACGGTTGAACGGTTGCACGTCTGTGTAACGAATGGCTGCGTCCCAATATGCTGCCCGCAGATCAACTGGTGAACAGTCCAGGGTGAACTCTGCCTCTTGCCCCCATGACAAGCCATGATACCCCCCCCCAACACACACACACACGACTCTGAACGCTGGATAAACAGCGCAGATGATGGATCTCAAAACGACTTGCAATACAAAATTCAACCTCAAATCTTATAGCAAAGTCCCCTGAAATCAATTTACGGCTTTTAGTTCTGAAAAAATGTAGTTGAAAAATTATTTAAAAGACAAAAACAAATCAAAATGAGATTTAGAACAAAGAGGTGGTTTTTCGAGTGCCTTGGATTCGAATTTTCGTATGAATGAAAACTTTGATTCTCCAATGTCGTCTCTGAATGTGACGTGGAGCGAGCGTTCACTTCTAACACCTCGCACTCCATCTTTGCTGACGTGTCTCAGCGGGTCATGAACGAACTAGTGTTCTGAAAGTACTTTGCAGCGCAGTTATTTCCATTTTATTATGGTCGAAGAAACCACACCAAGCAGTCATTCATTCATGCAGTCATTCACTCATTGTCTTTACTGCAGAGAGACTATAATATTTAAACTTTATCTCATGTCATCATGTGAACGTATATCACACATTCATCGAACCATTACCTGAACATGGCGATGGAAAACATCACACCTGAACGCACCCGTGCCAAATTCTTGTGCTCCGACCGTACCTCTGAAGCGGTCATGATGACGGTCAGCTGTGTAGTTTGCAAGATTTGAAATTGGAAGGAAAAAAAAAAGAAATCACATCCAAGTAGTAAATCAGAATGGAGCACGGAGGCTTCAACTGTAAAAGCAGCTCATTAAATGCTTTCCACGCCCACCTGAGCCGAGACTCACCTCACCAGAAGGACTGAAAGGATTTGACAGGAACCGTCCAAAAGCATTGGCCTTTTTATTTTTATTTTTTTAAAGCCCTGTCCTCATAAAATGGATGATTAAAATGTTTTTGTGCAATGAGATGTAACATCACTTAGGAAGCCCGGAAACGTTTTGATATCGTCAAAACAACTCACCTTAGCCGGCAGTCTATCTTCTAAATGGCTAATAAAAGAGGCATTTGTAGCGTTTGATTTGGTTTATTGAGGAGAAATTGAGAAACATTCAGCTTTTTTTTTTTTCTTCCTTTGGTAAACAAAACATAAGCGGGGCCCTCAGAAGGCAGGAACAGGGGGCAGACTGAGAGAATAGGGGGACGGGGGAAGCATAAACAAGCTGGGTCTGGCTGAGTGAGCAAGCTAATTAACTTGAAAAACTATAAACATGTAAATTGCAATTTGCTACCGTGAGAATCTAATTAAAGCCACTGGAATGTTAAGGACCAAATTGAATTTGCTTAAGAATGAGAAGAAATATATGATATTGCCATATTGTCATGTATTGATTGCTGACAGTGGCTTCCCTCACAGCTGTAGACACAAAGGGAGAGAGGGAGAGGAGAAGATAGTGCAGGTGCAACCCAAGAAAAACATTCAGGCAGCGAGAACGTAGGCGGTGTTTGTTTTTTCAAGGTATCGTTTCAAGATTTCTTTCTCGTTTATCTGCCTGACTTTCAAGGAACGTCACGTTATCGATACCCTTGAAATGACCTCTAATTTAACACACGGAGGCGCAGCGGTTCGCGCTCCGTGAATGGTCGTACCTCGCTGACATTAACAAGTCTTGTAGAGACACAACAATTCATACATCATATAGAGTGAATGCTTGTGTGTCTTTTTGTGATCTGTGAATGAGGGAGTAAATGGCGGTGCGTCTCTATAAGACGTGAATGAGAGGGTGAATGGTCGTCTCTACATGATTAACCGGCAGCAGAAGGACAGCCGTGATAGGCACTAGCATCCCTGTCATCCCGAGTGCAGGACAAGCAGTTTAGATGATGAATGAATGAATGATCTCTAAATATTTCATTGAAGTAATTCCATAATTGAAATCATTCATATGTTTTTATGCAGTCATAATCACTGCGTTGCCAGTTGTTTCTTTAGAACATGTTCACATGTCTTTGAGCTATTTGACAAATGTCACACATACTGTAAACATCTAGCTGTGGTCACAAAAAATGTGTGTCTATTCTCATCACCAGGTGACAACAAAGTGTCTCCGCAGAGCCACGGAGAGCGATCAGAGCCAAACAGCCATCTTTGACACCGCAGCTGCTCGACATGGCAGTAACACGATGCCTGATAAAAATGGGAATAACTGAGACAGATCTGCACACGCGCTCTCCCTACTCCACGGCTCTGCAGTTAATTGTGTTAGCTTAATTGATGCAGTGTTTGCAGGATGCTTTGGTGTAATTGTCGCGCATGCAAAATGATTTCAGTTTATCTCTTTGTATCGTGTCCTGAGGGCATGCGATTATTAGTGTCACTGGCATGGTGGTGTGGGTGTGAGTGCTGCAGTGTGTCTTTGTGTTTGTGCAGGTAAATACAGATACAACGCTCATGCATCTTTGTTGCCAAGAGCCAAGCCGCTTGTTTTTGAATGCCGATCGATTTCTCAATCCTAGTCTGGAGGTGTATGAACATAGGAAAGCCCATAGGGGGAAGTGTGCTAGCTACAACACACTTTAATTTTTATCTCATTCTGTTTTTATTTTATGGCTGCAAAGCTCTGAATATTTAAGCGATCATTATACAAGATGGGCGCAGGAAGGCTGAGGATTGCAAGTTTTTTTTTTTTACGGAGGTAATAAACAATAATTGCCGGCTCGCCCGACAAACAGATCGGGCCGGCTGAGAACTCTGGCTTTCTCTGGTGCTGATGTTAAATTCATAAAGCTAATGAGCAGGATTCCGCTGCAACAGAAAGGTGAGATTTTTGTGGCTTTGCATAAATTCTCGTCTCTAAAGCTCCCCCATTGACGGTCCTTATTCTCTGCCGATGTGTGAAACAGGATCTATCTGCCGATGAAATGTGTTTAGCCGCTCGAGAAAAAATGTTTCACTCTCTCCCAAATGAAACACCACTTTATTCTCAGTTGTGCTTCGAGGGGTAGATTTAATTTCATTTGGAGTGGATTCCAGAGAGCAAATGTGGCTGATAAGAAAGAGAGCTCTGATGGACAAATTTACAAGCGGCAATAAATACTTAATTTTCTCCCCTCTCTCCGTTTTCTGGCTCCTCTCACTCTTCCCTTCCAACGTCTCGGTGCACGGCAGCAGTTTGTTAGCCCAGTAAAAGTTTTATATGCGCACACGAGACGCATAGTCTGTCTGTTGCTGGCATGAGTTACGAGCCGCAGTAAACAAACTCGAAAAGGGGATAAATAGACTGAATCAGGATGGCAGCTCCAATAATGCATTAACAAGACTGGCTTGGCTGCCACGTGAGCACGGCGAGCGAGCAATCGGTCGGGAGAGCTCACTTCTCGCTTTCCGACTCAGCTGGCTCCTCATTTTAGGTCTAAACAAATATTCTTTTAAATGAATTCTTTACCCCGAAGGTTGAGACTGAAAGTTTGCCGTTGTTTTCAAATGTACAGCATGACTTTTCCTCATTCCAATGATTTAATACTGGACTATAGCAGCCCCAGATGCAGTTTCCCATCATCACATTAATTGATTTCGATATGTGACCTGAAAATATGCCAAGATTAACCTGGATGTCGGATAGACATCCACTGAAGAGAAATATAAATTCCCTAAATTAATTCAAAATGATGTACTGATGGGAAAATTGAAATAGGTATTTTGAACAAAATAAATGTATGAAATTTGATGATAATGACCCAAATATGGACCAGAACAATGTCCAAAATTAAAATACAATATTCCTTCATTGTGTATCAACACCAGCATTTTGAAAAAAAAAAGCTTGAATGGAATATAAAATGACTGCCGGGATCAAAATTGATAAAAGTCATATTGGTAAACACACACACACACACACACACACACACACACACACACACACACACACACACACACTAAAATACACAAGAATTGGGTGAGAATGTAAAAAACATGAATAAGAATCAAAGTAAAATGCTCATATTTCTCTCCACCTTCGGCTCTTCCACCTGGGACTGACAGCGTCACTCAAAATTCATGTATTCGCTGCTTGAGGACAAAACAAACAACCTATTAATGAGAAATCATTCTGACTAGCCCAGAAAGTTTGTCATCTGTAACGTGACAACAGAAAGTCTGTTCGTTAGGAAACTGGGTCTTGTGTTTCTTGTGTGTGTGTGAGTGTGTGTGTGTGTGTGTCTGTGTGTGTGTGTGTGCGCACGCCTGCAAATCGGTGGGTGGGGGCTTGGGTTGAGTTGGAAATGAAAAGAGGGTGTGTGAAAAAAAAAATGATGGCTTCTCCTGGAGCAGGGAGGCCATTAAACCCTGTATTTATTGCTCCCCACATATCATTTTAATTTACATTTATGGGGTCATTGATATCTGTTTAACATGTATTGATGCATCGCCGGTTTGTGTTTCATATTGCCGGGCTCATTTCCTTTTATTTGACCTCCAAGTGCCTTTTGGTTGTTCCTCGTGAGGAACCAGAATAAATATTTAAGTGCATTTGATTTGCCCCCTCCTGCTTTCAGAAGAAGCACATTACGTTCCCACATATTAACACAATAAATAGAGATGGACTTTTAGAGGAAGATGCACTTCATAATATATATATTTATCATGTTGTGACAGGGGTGTATCGCATTGCACTGAAGGTGATTAACCTGACTTTCACAGTAACTTGCATTAAAACATGTTCTATTTATCGCTTCTTCCCACTGGTGCTCTGACATTTGTCATTGCTATTTAAGATTTCCTGTTTTGCAGCATAACAAATCCACAGTGCTGCAGAGAATCCTTCACCTATTTGTTTCTATTTTTCTGTGAAAGAGCTGGTTTTGATGCTCACAATTGACAAATTTCACCTAGTTTTGTGGCTGAGCCATTAAGTTGAACAAACACACTAGGAAGCTTATGAAAGAACGCACAGAATAGAGCGGACTGTGAGTCAGATGAAGCTGCCTCTGCAAAATCTCTTTGTTTGTACTGCAGGGCATCGGGCTCCATGCAGTCCCGCCTGTCGCGGCGTAGCCCGAGCCGGCCCTCTCTGCCTCCCTCTCCGCTCACAGGAACACCGAACAGCGTTTTGGTACAGAAGGACACATCGAGGTGGCAGCTCTGCTTGGCTGGCCAGGCATAGCCGGAACAGGAAGAAAGATTACCTCCCAGAGGGTCTCTGTGGGTGGGAGTGTGTGTGAATGCATGCATATGCGTGTGTGACATCCCTTTTCCAATTAGGAGCACATTCACCTCTTTGCCACTAGGGTCACTGGCACATTATCTTTCCTTTGGAAAAACTGCTCTGGCTCTTCACAGCTTCTAAACTTTGGAGGCAAACACATGGCAGATGGTATCGCAGTATGTTGAATACTTGTCAGTACTTTATGAGTAGGCCCACTATGGAAGAGGTGTGTCAGTTAGCAGTGGGCCGGAGAACAACAGCTCCGATGCAAGACGCACTGTAACGGGGAGATTTGCAAACGACTGAAAATACTGCTGCATTTTCCCCCGGTTTGAAACGGATTTTATCAAGCATACTTATTTATATAGCATGTTTAATGCAAAAGGCCAATCCCCTTTGAGTGTGGTTGAAGCAGAGTAATTACAGCAGTGCAAGTGCATAAAAATATCAATAAAAACAGAATAATAGGTGCCATAAAAGGAAATACATAAAATACCATAAAAACATTGTCACCTCCTCTCCCGGACCGACCAGGGGTCTAAATTCGGGTGTGGTAGGAAAAAGGGCTCTGTCGTAAAACATATTTTGACAACAGAACAGACATCTGGTCTCAGTCATTCTAGTCAAAGTCATTGGTTGGAGAGCAAAATATGGCTCCGCTCACTGTTTATTCTCCTTTGCTTATTTTCTATAATTGTCTCACACCACAAACCTTTTATAGCCAAACATTACCTGCCTAATTACCCCTGATTCCCCATCAGCCCCTTTTAAAATTTTCTATAAATACTTGGCTCTGTTTCCACATCATCTGTTGCACCATGTGGAATCACCCTTCCAGCCTGTCTGCTTTTGTTTTTTTCATCATTTCTGACTCCCTACCTGTTGCTCCCTGATCAAACTGATCATTTGCTTTGTGTGCTTTGCCTTTGAGGGACAGTTTCGTGAAACCTCAATGAGACATGAGATTTCCACGATTTACACATTTTAAATGCTTTTTTTTTTGGAAACCCAAATTAATGCAATGACAAGCACAGGGCAGCGGCAGGCATGCACCGCGTAGTAGTTGCTCTTTCATGGGGGATAATAGCTATTCTCTGGATGACTGTCGCTTTCAAGGCCCCTGGAGGCAAGATATCATGCTACCAACTAGATTTCCATGATCCCGAATGTACACCGACGAGAGGCATGCAGCAAACAGACAGAGAGGCAGAAAAAGAGGCAGACAGACAGGACATGTATCCGGAGGGAAGAGTGGTATTCTGTGAGGATTGATAGACTCCATATCGTGAGCTAATGATCTCCCCAGGGTGCAGGGGAGAAACGATGAAACCAGTCTGCATGACACTGTCACAATCCCTATGTCACGCTGCCACCTTCATCTCTCAGTCTTTTCTTTCCCTCTCTTTCTGTCACTTTCTGTCTTCCTCTCATCCTCTCTTTGTCTCTTCCTGGGGGAAATGCATTGATTCACCTTTGTTTGTACTGTCACCCACACATATTCAACTGTCACTGAGGAACGGCATCGCAAAACTGATGGAGCTGATTTAGAGCAAAAGGCATGTGCTGTCCCCGTTTTGCAAAAATAAAACTCCACAACGTTCATTCTCATTTGGCTTAATCTGCTACAAAATGCCATAAATGTTGGCAGGAGGTGCTGAAAAGCCACTGGAAAGATGGCTGGAACCAGAAAAGGAAGACGACACTGAATGGCAGGCATTGAAGGCACGGCCGTGAAAAAAAAAACCCCAATCAATTTAAAACCGATTGACTTACAGTTGTGGCGTTGATGAATTAATTCAGCAGCTATGTTGAAGGAAAAGTACGATATACCACCGAAATATGATTCACTTTAGATTCCAGGACAAGGCTGAGATACTGCGACGGGGGAAAAATATCACAATGTCTTATGGTTGGTTTTATGATGAATTTCGGTACAAATGTATAAAGAGCAAACACTTTGGTATGCGTTCCACATTGCGCATCCAAAGATATACGAGTTCAATGTAACAAAAGAAGAACAGGTTGAGATAAAAATATCTTTATCCCCGTGCAACGGTATTATCTCTCCAGTTCGTCACTTGTGTCTTACGCATCTGCCCTCCTCTGGTGTTGAAAAGAAATAATCTTCCTTTGTTGCCGATGTCAAGCCATTTTCATTTCATTCCTACCTTTCTTGAGAGAGAAACCCTTTGTAGTTTAGACAAAGTTTTTTTCCCAGCCTAACCTCCTTGCACCTCTCTTCAGTTCTCAATCAAATGTACACAGCCGGGTCTTCGTTTTGATTACTTTGCTGCTTTCTTATTGTTGACTTGCTGTCTTTTTTTTTTTTTTTTGCTTTTTTTTTAGAGTGATGCTGAGGGGGATAGATGTGGTAGGTGAGCCACAGCTGGTGAACGGAGTGAGATGGGGTTAGAAGTTGCCTGAACTATGTGTTGGTTCGCTTTGAAATAGCTCATACTCATCAGTTTGAATTCCAGTGCTATTTCAGCCATATCCAGACTGTGCCGGAGTGTAGGCAGAGAGCAGTTCTTCAACTGATTTGAGCACCTGGGTTTCACGCACAGACCTGCCACTTAAAAAGGACCGTTCAATTTCTTTAATATTGTTTTTGCAGTACCTATGTTATCACACTGAAGGAAGGTGACATACAGTACAACAAAATCTGAATGGGCTTTCTGGAATGGCGAGGAGGAAAAACGTTCTCTATTTCTTTTTCAAAGTGCTTACTTAATTTTTCTCTTGATTTACAAATTGTCGTTTCAGTGCAGTTTTACATGTTGCACAGATGCACGCCCGATCCACATTTCAAGACGAGGAACAGGGACCATAAGTAATGAAAGTCTCACGTTGGATTAAGACTAAATCTCGAGGCAATAGATCTCGAATGTGTTGTTGCGTGCATGTCCATGGGGCCGAACATTCGCACCTCAAACATTTGAATAGCTCTTCCGGCTCATTTATCTCGCAAACATAGTGATAAAAAGGAAGCGGTGGGAAAGTAACCACAACAAGCAAATGAAATGATGATCAGAAAAGTTAAGAGGTGGAGCAGTACTGTTTTCGCCTCAGTAGCAACACAAACATAGTCTCCTCTTAGAGAGAGCTTTCACTATTTGCGGTTTGAAAGAGCTTTACACTAGTTTTCATTCACCCATTCACACACACCCACACACACACCCATTCACACACAACCACAGTAGTGCCAACATAGTACCATGTATTCAATATTCAACATTGTCATTGTTTCACGTGTTGAATGACAAAACAAACAGACAACAACAGCTTGAAATATCAGCCAAGACCAAAAACAAAACACTCAAGAAATAGATCAAAATATCAGAGTGGAGTTGCTATTGAAGATTTGGATCAGCACCTGATTGGATGCTGACAACATCACACTACCAACACACACTCACCACTAAATTGGATTATAAGGACAGAGTTTAATAACACTCTTCAAATTCCCGCTTTAATGTTATTTCCAACATTACTCTTCTGACCTGCAGCCAAGAACTCTGAGGACACGGGGGCCGGGTGAGGAGGTAAGCACATTTTCATCACTTCCAGTTCTTGAAATTGAGGTGCCCTTTTTTCCGCTTAAATAGTGTTTACATGTCTGCATCCAAGTCTAAACCAGCAACTTTGTTACATCAAGAGAAGCCCTCCAAGGGAACTACAACTTGTTGAAAGTAGCAAAAGAAAACAACTCCCTTGGACAATCAGAAACCTTGAAAATAACTGAATTTGAGGCGGGTGGCCACCTACCCCAACCACTGTTTTTGCTATCTATAATTCTGAACTGGCTTTGCAAGTTATTTTTCCTTTTCTATTTGTTGTTGCAATTAATTTTCCACAGCCAATGCTAATTAGACATGTTTGCCAGCAGCAAGTGCCAGCAGCACATTATGTATGTATGCCCTTTGAATTTTCTGCTTATGGTACCTCCTGATTGGAGGACCTTTCCACCTGCTCAAGGTGCGTATCAACCAACATTGGGCTAGCCTATAAAAATAAAAGAGCAGTTTTATGATGAGCACGAGGAGACTGTGAAACACCCCCTTAGCCGAGACCAGCTCCATCCTTCTTGGTGACTTTAACTCACGAGTTGGTGCAAATCATGACTCCTGGCCATCTTTTTGGAGTCACCGTGTCAAATTGAATGAAAACAGGCAACATCTCTTTAAGTTCTGTGCATACTACAACTCATGCATCACAAACCCATGCTTTCAGGCAAGACAACAGCACAAAGACCACTGCAATGAGCCACAACAACCTTATAGGTGCCTTTCAAACCTGCAGCTATCACTGTGCTGACTGTGATACATATCATGCTCTTGTATGCTGCAGAGTATACTTGTGGCCAAAGAAACACCCACAGAGGTAGGCCACAAGGAGCTCCCAGTGTAGATAACAGCAAAATTGTAGATGCAGTTACAGCTCACCCAACTGCCCCAACCCTACTCTGCCCAGCACTATTGGCGGGTTTTGTGGAACATCGCCTACAAAAGGCAATCGGACCATCTCCCAAACTCCCTGGCCCACTGAAACCAGTCACAGGGCAGATTCATAATCTTTAGGTATATCCTTTCCGTAAAGATCTGGGGACTGTTCACCAGGAGACTGTTCCAGGAGAAGCACGTAGAGCAAGTAAAGTTTTCATAGCCTTCATTGACATAATCAAAGCCTTTTACCCTGTGAGTAGGAGTGGCTTATTCAATATGAGCAGACAGATAGATTGCTTCTATCCCTCCAATGCATCCTCTGGTTCTTTCACAGTGACATGCAAGGCACCATCCAGTTTTCTGGGTCCACCTCTGTCACTTTCAAAGCCTGCCTTGGTGTCAAGCTGGGCTCTGTGTTGGCGCCCACACTGTTTGGGATGCTCTTTTCCCTCCTTCTGCATCAAGCCTCTGGAACACCAACTGACTGGTAAACATGCAGGGACAGGCGACAAAACTATGGGAAAAAGTAAAGCTTCCAAGCATGTCCTCTCTTCTCATGCAATGCTATCTCTGCTGGCTTGGACACTTCCAGCAGTTGGATGATGGAAGAATTCCTAAGGACATCCTTTATTTGGAACAAGCGTTTGGCAAAAGACTTACTGGCTGACCTCAGCTTTGCTGTGAAGACATCGGTAAGCAAGACCCCAAGTCCTTCAACATCAATCCTGCCACCTGGGATGATGCCACCCAGCACCAAACCCGGTGGCAACAGGCACTCTGCAGTGGACTGCGCTCACATGAAGCCTTCCTCACCCGCCCAACACCACAAAACCAAGAGAGCACAGAGAAAGCAACAGCAACAACATCGGGACACAACCCACCCACTCTGTCTGAGCAAGCCTTCTCTCGTGAAACCTGTGGCCTTGTCTGCCTATCATGGATTAAACTCCACAGCCGCAGTAGGCGTTGCGCTAAATCCTGATCTCCAGGCACAAGTAATACATGGTGTTCCGAGCATGCGATACTGATGCATCACCATCACGAAAAAACAAAAACAAGATCAAAGGCTTTTTAAACACATAAAGCAAATGTGAGAGTACTTCATTTATCCAGCAGTCAGGTAGGTGCCTTTTCATATGATAGCGAGCATACAAAAGGATGAATTTTGTAGCAATAACATTATAAAAGATAACTTTCGTGAAACCCCACATAAACTTAAATCATATATGCAACAGTGTGAAAGTGAGCCTCTGCAGTGAATTGCCAGAGAATTGTCCAGAGTCCATATGACGTGACAAAAAACAGCTTTCAATACTACTACTAAAGTCGTGCATCTCTACATTCACACTTCTGTTCTTATAATAACATACATATACATCTCTAATGTTTATCTCTCTATGTGAGCATCAGATTTAGGCAAGCTTTAGATTTAGGAAGCTACCTCCCATATGGAATTGTTGTCTTTTGTCAACAGATTTATCAGCCGCAACCTCCTGAGTGCAACAACTTTGTTGCGATGAGATCTGCTTTCCTCCAGATCAACAAATATACTCACTTATTTGGTTGTTTTCCATTGGAGGACATGCCATTACAAATCTCAGGGGAAAAATAACATTGATTGAAAGGCCAGAGGGCTGTGACTCACTTACACAGCAGATTCATCTTAGCAACTTCATTTTGACTCTCCACAGCATGTTGTCTTGTTTCAGCCAAAACACTAATGGAATTTTTGAGTGCCTGGAACATTTTCTGTCTCACTTGATGTTCTGTACTGCTGGGGCAAATAACAGTAAACATTTTCTGTTCAAAAAAGGAGTTTATAAGAACCGTTACATCCATTACAATTTAGCCTTCATAAGCACTATTGAACGAACAATGTCTTTTTTTTTTTAATTGTTGAACCACGATGATCATTCCACCTCTTAACTGCAGCGATTTTTCCGCGTTTGTCGATCAATATCAGCTCAGTCAATGTTTCCAACATGTTCACATTCTCCCTGGCTTATTAAATCCACGACTAATAAATCTCCATTTTTGTACTGTCATCAGCCTTTGAGGCCAATAAATTGCCGAAGCAAATGAAAGCAATTTAATTATTACATCATTGGCAGTATCTCCTTCCAGTAAGTTCCCTCCATAAAACTATGCGGTTTCGGAACTCCTTGGGTCTTTATATTTATGCTTGATTTGGATAATGGCTCAGGGAAAAAAAAAAATCAATGCATTGGATATATCCTGCAGGAGAGATATCCCGTCTTAATAACTCTAATTTATTCTAATCTGTCATTTCTGTACAGCGTCATACGAGACACTGCTTCAGGCAATGATGGATCATGTAGATTTGTCTTATTTGCAAAGCGAAACACAATTTGCATACGTGTGAGGTTTTCAGGGCATAATAGTAAATACTTGTAAATGTGCAATGTGATGATACTGCATCTGTAACTGATTTATATGTTGTAAGTTTATCATAGTATGTTTCACTGTCAATGCATAAAATGGACAAAACTCGCTTATTCAGCTTTGCATTTGCACCCAGACCTTCGAAATTACTTTTGAATTAGGGCGGCAAACTTCCCATGAGGACTTCTGGTCAAGATGAGGACTCCATTTCAGAGGGGTAGGATGAGCGCCCCCACCACCCAACCCCCAGCAAACATGCACGCACAAACAAATTGGCCAATTTGTACAACTATTGTAGCTATTACAGAAGCTGGTGTTCACATAGATAGATGTGCGTACACACACACAAACACCCACACACTGACACACACACACACACCCACACACATACACTAAAATAATTACAGGTGGTTTCACTCGGTGAACTGGTGAGTGAGCAATGCAAATCCCACCGCATTGCCCCAAACCACCATGTCTTCCTGAGCCACTTTGTTCAATGGATAGAAGGTCACACTGTGTGGTCTATGCTGGATGAGACCATTATATTTAAAACGCAGCAGGGTCTTCTGACACAATGGGCACACTCCGTTTTTTTTTGTCTAATTTTCGCTCCCCCTCTGGTTTTGACACAACCATTCTAGTCATTGCTGTGTGTGTGTGATGACACCTGCTCCTTTTTCTCTCTGTTTATTCCCACCCCTACCCAGTCTTTTAATATCTCCCCCCACCAATCTTTGTGGCTCAAATCCTTTCAGACTCCATTTGCCATGCTGGCTTTGGGTATCCCTACTGCGCAGAACTCTGCCGGTTTCATCTTGGTATGGAAACAGTGTGCTAATATTGCCTGCTTATACCCATTGGGTGAGATAATGGCAGTCATCACTCACTGATGTATCACAAAAACTGACATTTTGCCCTTCTTGCGCTAGCAAACAGTGTATAACTCCCTCTGTGTTGTCATTCCCCTTTTGTTTATGCCTCCATTTTTTTCTCTCTGACTGTCTCTTTGTCATTTATGTCTCCCCCTCTGTTGTCACCCAACCCTCAGCCTTGTCAGCTGCCGTACAATAAGACAAAGGTCGGGACCCTTGTAAATGCCACAGTAAAAATGGAAACAAAGCTTTGTTTTTTTAGAGCATTCCGACCAATCATTTTACTCATGAGTGAGTTTTTTAAACAAGTAATGGGCTCTAAATGCATTCATGTTTGGGGGTCATAGAAATTGCTATAACAAGCTGGCCTCCTGGGAAATCTTATGCAATTCTGACGATACAGAGGGCAGCAATTTGAGTTGCCCTCAGATTTGTTGTGCTTTTTGCAGCTAAACAAATATGAAGAGAGATTCAAAGTCCCATTCCAAACTAATAAAACTCTGAATATGACTGAATTTGAGTAACACAAGGAGGATTTAGAGTGATTTCCCCGAGATAGCAATAGAAACTCTAAAAACCATCAAATGACATCCGCTGGGGAAACCTGGTAGCAAAGCCATGAAAATGTGTACATTTAGCAGATCTGATGAAAAACGAGCATTTCCGCTTGGATTCTGAAATTATAACATCTACTCATTTTTATCTTTTCCTTTAGGCCCAACCAAAATCCAGAGGGAAATTTCCATCTCTTCATCGACAGCCCGACTATGTTCGCTGGCACAAGGATGGAGGTACGTGCAAACATCATTCTGTTCCAGGGTGCAGATTAAGAACACGCTGGCTGGAACTTTAGCAGATTAAATAGCCGAATTTCCAACATCGTGTATCTCATATCCCAGTGGGGATCCCATAACAAAACGAGATGATGTAGTATATATTGTATTACAAAATATTAGAAGCTAATTTAAGCATGCTAGCTATGCCCCGTTATTCACATCTGCGAGGCACTCAGTAATCTTACATGCCTCTATATATATATGTGGAAACACTGAGAATCTAGAGCTAAAATTAATCCTACTCTATCTGGCACATTTAGACTGAAAAGTGAATATTTGTTTGTAAATTCCTGATACTGCATACAGATGTATGATAAATGAACAGCTGGGTTCATGAGAAATGACCCGCCGCCCCCCTGAATCTATCAGAAACAGAGTCACCTTGAAGTCCGATTCTTTGAAATTGCTTTATGTGCCTTTTTATGGATTTGAACATGCACTGAGCTTGGAAAAGCTCCTTTCTAATCAAAGAGAAAGCAAAGGCCACTATTGCCAGCCTTCATGATAAAACTGCTCAGTTAAACCCACAAAAATACTCCAACATATCTTCTGTACCAATTAACTATTACTTTGGTTAATCAGGAATGAATGCATTAACTAATGACTGTGGATATTCATAAATCATCGGCTCAGTTTTGGTAAACTAAAAACCTTAAAAATGTGCATAAAGATATAGAAAAGGATACCCAACAACAGCATAAAAAAAGAAAAAGAAAATAATATAATGAGTGTGTTCTGCAAGGGAAGCCTCCAGTGAGAACCATGTTAAAGAGGTGTGAGACTGCAATATGTTTCCCCCTCAATTAGAGAGGCTAAGGTGCCTGGCGCTTCTGCGTTCCTCACACAAGAATGAATAGCCAACGTGTTTTTCTGTAATTGTTTTGACTGAGATCGCAGCCTGGAGGTGAGCTCAGCGAAACACCAGACGGACTGGTCCATTCCGCCTGAGCTAGAGCAGAGACGCTTATTAACTTATTCATTCATTTCTGTTTGATTGTTTTGTTTTGGTTAGATGCGTTTATTTACCGCTCTTATTATTTTATATCAAACAAGAAACAATGAATCCTTAATGCTATGGATCCTAAAGGAATTGATCAAAAGTAAAGAAGTTGCTCTTGAAAAAAAGAACCCTTGATAATTAATTCATTTAACATCTATCACGCTTATCCTGAACACTTGGGGTCGTGCGGGCGCTGGAGTCTATCCCAGCTGTCATTGGACGAGAGGTGCGATTCACCCTGGACCAGTCGGTCATATATATCTTCACATATAGAGACATAAAGCCATTCGACCTCTCATTAACACATCTCGGCAATGTAGGGTCTCCAAAGAACCCCCTGTTTTTGGACTGTGGGGGGCTGGGGGGGGGGGACCCAAGCAAACACACAAAGATGACCACCCTCCCTCAATAAAGCCTTTTGAAAATTGAAAATCTAAGGTCCCCATTAGCTCTCCGTTTTCCTGCGAAACTTTGCTGGATATTTAAGTTTACTGTTAGTAAAGTGCACTGTTTACTGCAACTATTTGAAGACGAAGGTTTGATTACTATGCCACTTCAGATGTGTGTTGTTAAAACATATTGTGGCGCATAGTGAAACATTTAGATGTTTGCACAGTCAAGCTACTAATGAAATCAAATCACCAGCATAATTAAATGTGTACAGTATATCCTTTCCATACTTTAGAGTGAAGCATGAGAGTCCATGACGTTCTTTGTCCCGAATTCTTCAAACAGCCCCAGGGCACATTTGAATCATACATGGTGAACCCTCCATTTCAGAGTTTACCCTGTTAACCTGAAATTGAGCAATTGCCATTTTGGCGACTGCGACTCCGTATCAGCATAACAGTGTTCTCTTCACAAAAGGCAAAAAATTAGCACAGTAAACATGTCTGTCACTAAATGCCATGTTCCATTGTGACATCATGCACTTACCCTTTCCCATCAACCCAAGCCATCCAGAAGTGGAATCGCCTGCCCTTTAAAATCCCTGTCTCCAGGGTAACGGATGCAGTAACTCTTGCACCTGTTAAGTACTGAACAGAGACAGCAGATGATTCACCTGCAGCCAGACAGTAATCACCTCTATTCATAGATTAATAGCCTCCCATGGCGTAAGACCTGCAGCATTGCGGTGGGTGGGTGTTGTGTAATAATGAATGGAAAAAACACATTGTAGCGGTTAAGCAAACACTCTAAAATCAGTGCTAATTCTAGTCGGGGACACGCTATTTAGCTGTATTCATCCGCCGCCGCATACATAAAGACGTGCCAACACGTCTACAATATCAGGACTGATCGGACGAGAGGGCAGACAGGAGTTCAATATTTATGGAATGAGGTTTGGTGGGTGCCAGGAGGGCTGCTTTGGGTCAGAGATCTGCAGCCCAACAATCCCAGAGATGGTGGCAACAGCTAGAAAGCTCCGCCTGGCTGCAGGGTCAGGGCACCAGGGAGTACGGGTGTTCTTCCCTTGAATGTGACAAATACGATGTGACATGTCAATGCATGCTCGAGAACATCACCCCCTTCCACTTGTCTTCGTGCACAATTTTTCCCTCATTCTTTCTCCAGCACACAACACCCTTGCAGACAGGAGCAGACGCATAAATACTTCCTCAAAAAAGAGACACAAAAAGACCCTCAACCAGAAATACGCATTTACTCAATCTTGCGTGAACGGGCACGTCCACACATTAACTCTGTTGTTCCTGTGGCTGTCATCAAAAGCAGCCACTCTGCTGTTCGGGCCTCAGACTTCTCTTTTCCTTCAGTTCACTCCTCCTGTGCTCTGTGGCGCCTTCCAGTCATTCCACATCATCCCACCTCTCTGACACCTATCCTACTAGCGAGCAGTTAAGTGCATTTGCAGACCTTTTCAGATTGGTTGACATATATATTTCAAAGCACATTTCAAAGCACATTCAGACAGGCTGAATGCACTTTCACTGAGAGGCCATACAGAGCATGGCGTCCTGTACCGAGCTTTTTTTCGAGCCTCTTTTTTTTTTGTTTTTAAGTAAGACATTTCGGAACCTCATGTGCTCGTTCTTGCTCAAGCATTCAAGCGCCCTCGCACTGTTCGTGGAGGGTCAGGGAAATATTTGGCATGTCATTTGTAGTCTTACAGCAAAAAGTCACCTATCAGAAAAAATTGGTTTTCCTGTCATCACTCCATCCTTTGATGTGCTTTATGTGTGCGCATACATTTAAACATATACAGTATTACACACACACATTCAATATATATAAAGCACTACTTTCTTTGATGGTACGGTACATTTTACCTGCACATCTGTTCAACCTTCTAACCCCCAATTGGGATCTAAGAATGCTGCAAAGTGTTAATAATACTTAACGTTAAGCTCCATCTGTTTCCAGTGCCCAACATGAATACCAATATTGCTGGCAAACATTGCAATTAATGCAGCCAAGATGTCAGTTATGCTAGAAAGGCAGGCTTTGAGCATCCAAGAAATTAGAGGGCGAGACGAATTTTCGGTTCTTGTGTGTGCGTGCATATGCTAGATGGGGTGTCCTTGTGGGGGTCTTCTCCAGTTACCCTACTTTCTATACCTCTGTCTGTCCATATGTGATAGGAAACTTGGAAACCCTTACTTGGAGACTGTTCTTTGAATTGTATAGGGTTTTTTTAATGCATGTCTCTCCCTGTGTCTGAATGTTTCCTGCACATAGCAGCAAAGCATCTGTCAGGTGAATGAAGAAAAAAGCTTTCATAGGGAAAAAAAAAATTGTTTTCACCCATCCTTACACAATTTTAAAGCTGCAAGGATGTTTTTTTGTATTTGTGTGTGAAAAAACAGGTGATTGGATTTCAAAACTTTCATTAAAAAAAAAGATACAACCAGCAACAGATGTTCGTATGGTGTGTATTACCCCCAGGCTATGACTAATGTGGCTAAATTTGCAAATGTAATTTATGGGTGAAAAGTTTTATTATCCACACTGGCGTAAAGATTCTTATCTAATAGTTTGTTGTCAAAAATTAGACCTCTTCATTATGATAATTGCAAGTGGGGAAAACAACACATTTTAATCTTATAATCTGCAGTATCTGCAGATAGTTTTAGAAAACTCAACAATTTATTATTGTCACTGACGTTATAATGTTGCAGATGATTCTGTCCTCATATTATTGCTTATTGTTTGATCGTGTGCTCTGAATCTGACAATAGGCACATGAGAATGCTGGCCTGATCTTCTTCGGTTTTATTTCAGTCGCCGCCCTGAATCGGGTCAGGAGACAAGTGTGAAGGGACTGGTCTTGCTGATGAGTTACTCAGACCCGATCGAGTTTTTTTTAATCATATATCACATCAACAAATACGGACACACACATGGACACCATATTTGGGACGCAGAAAATGGAAAGATAGTTGTTACTATGGAAATGTCAGGATTATAGTCAACCTCAGTTTGTTGTGACTTGCAGGGGGACGTGGAAAACTTAGTTAACACAACAATATTGTGCCATTTATTTGCCGATTTTTCGCAGAGAAAGCACAATGTCTGCCTGTAGTACAAAACTTGATGTGTTTTGTGAGATACTCACTGAAACTTTCATACGCAATTTTTATTTAATGAACAAATCATTCTTTTCAAATAAAATATTAAAAAAACATGTTGAATATGAGCGATTTTGAAATTCTTCTGAGCTTAAAGATTTGTCTTGTGACGCTGTAGCTATCAAATAACTTGGAAAGCTCTGAAAGTTTTTTTTTTTCTCTCAATCACTTGATTTGGTTTCAAAATTGGTGTCCTCTTCAAAAAAAACGAGTTCTGAAATAACCCTCTAAATGACATTTCACTTGTCTCTACTGTTCTCTTTCACTTTTATGTCCATGACACCATTCCAAAGTGAAGCTGTGTGCAGAAGTCAGCTTTTGTACGGCCTGCTGGGATCACTGGTGTCACTGTTCACACATTTAAGTGTATGTGACATTGACCTGTGGGTGACAGAGAGGCTCAATTCTCTGTAGGGTTAGGTGTTGCCAAGGCTACTGAAAGCTCCACCAGTGAGGTCATACTGTGATGTGTGCGGCATTCAGTGGATTTACCCTGATGATTCAGACTGAATCACTGACACAATGGCCTGTAATCTGTATACGATTAAAGTCTGTCTGCTCTCCTTTCAAAGAGACGTACGGCACATATAAACTTGGAGGAGCTAGAAGAGTGCATTCACAAATATGATCATGCAGGCAATCATCAACATCAGCCACACTATTATAGATGTACTATCCATATGTTCATCACCGAGGCCTGTGTCTGATTATTGTTGCCATGCTCCAGTTGGGCATGTTATGTGGGTGCTCTGGGGGGGAGATATGCCTTCCAATATCAGCTGGCCTCAAAAATGCTGCCATAATGCATGAAGATCAATAATCTGTGGCTTTGTGATTGAGGCCTTGCAACTCCATGCCCATATCAAGTAATCCTGCCAACTGCCCTGCCTTGTGAAAAGATCTATGCTTTCGGATCTGTCGGGGGCTTCGGGGAATGCGGTTGAGAGACTGAATACCCAAACTGCTATTGTTTGGATGAATTGGTTGGGTGGCTGTGTTTTGGGTATTTCTGACATTTAGTTTATAGTAGGGATTTGATGGTGACTTCCGGAGAGAGGCGTTTTACTGCAATAAAACAAAAAGCCATTGAACCAAAAACCTATCAGTTCGACTTTCTCTTGGCTAAAGCAAAGACATTTAATGGAATTTTTATATCTTATCTGTATTGTTCAACAGTCTTTTTCTTGTTTTTTTTTGTGTCTTTCTGTTTTTGACCAACTTTTAATCGCTTTGGGATGTAGCACCGGCAAGACTGGCACTAATGTTCTAAACACAAAGGTAAATATTAATACAGTCTCATAAAACATGGCACAGATAGCAGTTCTACTCAATCAAATTAACTTGTCCCACTTTCCATTAACAGTTCCACCCCTTCTCTGTAGCACTAAATCAGCACCGTGAAAGGTCCGGCCAGACTGAATCCTGATTTTTGAAAACCACAAATAACAACGAATGTGACTTTATTTACAAACGTACATCGAAAATCTATTATTTGTTTGTATTCTCAAATCTACTTCTTGTTTTGTGATTCCCATTCCCTTTGTGTTGCACTACCTTTGCGACAGCTGCACTGACATCATAATGTTCATAAAACTCCACGGGGTGTCTTTGAGAGATATAAAATTAATATTGATTCAGTCGTCGCTGTGTATCCACATCCATTTGAGGACGGAGAACGAGGACATGATGGCAGTGCGTTAACTGATGGCCTTGTGCATATATCTTGTCTTCCAAATTTCAGTGTTTGGCATATCAACAAGGATGAGAGGCAGTAAGAAAGTGCAGACGCCTCCCAGACTCCAGGAGCCGACACTGATCCCCCCCCAAAGGACCATCAGAAGGACAGGGCGGAGGGGGGCGAGTGAGGGAGCGGCACATGCAACGCACTGAGGGAGAAAGCGAGTGGAAAAGCGGGTTATTCTTTGAGGATCGTCTGTGACAATGGCAGCCTGTCAACAGACACACGAGGACGGCTGAATGTTGGTGCGGTGAAAGATGTAACACAAAGAAACCAGAGTGGCTGTTATTGACATGCGCTCGTTCAGAATGGAGAAGGGTTTTGGCAGTGGAAAACTTTAAGCTGGATTTTTCTTTTTTTTTCTACAGTTGGAGCTTTCTGTCAAACAATGGAGGGAGAGAGGCAGGAGGGACAACTCAATAACCAATCACTAGATGCACACAAATAGCTTTTGTTACAGTACCAATGATACAGCTTTGCTCAAGGAATAAGGAGCGAGTCAGTTGGGGAAAGAGCAACAGCATAAAATATGAGCAAACTGTGATGTCATTTCTTGGGTATTTTTATTTTGAAAGTGAAAGTCTATGATTAGAATGTCTGCATCCACCTATTGGATAAAGGTCTTGGTTAATGGTCTTTAATCATGGTTGTCGGTTCTCAAAAAGAACCGGTTCTATTTTGGCACAGTTCTCTCTTTCAGTCTGCCGATTCACTTGACTCTTTTCAAAATCACCGGGAAAACTCTGTGAGTGAGAAAGACATTCATCACCTCTCCAATCGGGAAGAAAATGACTCCGCACAAACAGCGAAAATTACCCCGCACCAGCATCCAATCACTTGAAATTACAAGGAAATTATTTACGATCTGTGGGGACTTACCTGAAAACCAGCAAAAATTGGCACGTAATCACCTAAAAATGAGCAAGACACGAAAGTGAAATGTCAGATTAGTGACGCTGTGTCAGTCTTCTTTCAGTGAATCCCTTGCCAAGCGCTGCATTCAGGGACCTCTCACAAGCACGGGCGACACACTATGTTCTTTTGTTTATCAAATGAATCAGATATTGCTCTCTTGGAAGTAAAAATTACAGCATATACTACATAAGTCAACACTGGGTGTGATGTAAATCTCAACAACAATTCACTTTGTCAGTGTCCAAGACTAGGCAGTGTATGTTAAATATCCATTGTTTCCCGTTTTTATATTCATTTATTTTTTATACTTAGCTCTAAATGTGTGCACTTGTTCTGCCATAAATTGCCCAAGCAACATTTTGATAGCCCACTGCATTATATATGGGACTCAGTAGTGCAGTTACAGAGAGTTAAATGAAGTTTATGGGTTTCCTGGCCTTTAATGTTTTGTCTGGTCTATAGGGCCCCCGGAGGACAATAAATATATTAAAGTGTACATTTTTCCTGTTCTGATTCACGGGTGAAATAGTAAGAGTGGTAGCATTTTATCCTTGCAATATTCATTGTTCACCTTATGATGTTCACAACCTGATGAACTGTTCAACCCAACAAGCTCCTGGCTACTCTCCGCACATTCTAATGGCAGACTCGAATAGCTGTTTGCCTTGTTTCATGATAATTAGGGGGCAACTGACACTGTTGCTAAGCTTCTTCTGTTCTTTTCCTTCTGAGAGTCTTCTGCTGGCCCCCTTAGGCTCCTCCGTTTTGTAGGTACATGTTCCAACCCTAATGATATCGAGACTGTTGCTTTTTTTCCCCTCACAGTTGAGAAGGACTGAATCCTGACGTTGGTCCAGCAAATGAGGTGGAAATACAACCAGGGACAGAATGATGAAGGCAATGTGGAGATAAAAATAACACCAGTATAACAAACCATTTCTTGTGGTCGCTTTTTAATGGGATCCTCACCCCCTCCGACCTCCACCATTCCTGCATTGTAAACAAAAGATGTAGATTTGACTTCAATACAAAAAAGAGTATGTATGCTTTTTTTAACCAATAGGTTCAAGGTCATTAGACACTGACCCTCCCATATTGATCTATAACACACACTGGAGCCAGCACAAGACGCAGGGACTCCATTCACTTGTCTGAAATGCTGCTGTGTGCATTTAAGGGAATAAGACAGGATCTTCCAGCGCTGCTTTGCACGTTGCGGGGGATCATAGAACATTCGGACTAATATTGCAGCTCCTTCAGATAGCCAGAATGTTATCAAACAAAACTAATCAAGTCAGAATAATTAAAGATTTTGCAGGGGATGAGATTCTAATCATATTTCTGGACTGCTTATAGCTTCTTCGTTTTCAGTGGAACTCTGATGAGAGGAGAAGTCTTCTTTTTTTTCTCTAGATAATTTACACCAGATGTTCAATTGTACAGTTTGACCACTGCAAATATTCATGTAAGTGCCCAACACTGTTCTTATTGATGCATTCATGACTGAACACAAGCAGTCTGACATAGAAGCACACTCCACACAGCTAATGAACTGGACCTGATTGTTCATGGCGTGGGGTTAATAACAAGGCCAGGGATAATGACAACAACTAGGCCTTAGAATATTTTAATATTTTAGACAGAAGACATGGAAGGAGCTGATGAAGAAGACTTGAAAACTGTATTCAGACCACAAGAAGAACTATATCTGTAAATTTGAAGATGAGTATATATTTAGAAACAGCAGGGTCAGTGGGTCCGTGTCAAGCATGAACCAATATTCATCTAGACTTACAAAAAAATGAATGTTATCTTCAATTTTGAGTTGTGTTTCAGAAAATCTGCAAAATAAGTGAAAAAGCCTACCCAAAATTTGAAACAAATCATTAAAGAACCTCATATTTCCCCTTTAGTGCAGTAGGAGAGGGCTCTTTAAGTGCAGAAGTCCTGTGGTATCACACTATAATAATCCAGGCCTGCACACGAGCAAAAATGAATTTAATGATCAGCAGAAAAAAAAAAATGTTTCATATTAAATCCGTGCAAGATGTGTTTCCTGCTGGCAGCACATTCATAGGGGTGAGCAGCAAGGCACTATTTGAGCAATCATCTCTCAGTCCAGCTGTATTCGTGCTGACAGTCCAGTTTGCTCGGTGTACTTTTTGAAAACTACCCTATGCCTCTTTCCTAATCCTCTGAGGGGATGCAAAGGGGGTTTTGGGGGAGGAGGGAGTAGGGAGAAGAGAAACACCAGCATTGAACGCTGACAGGGACATCACTTGTCTTCCTTGCATACCTTGTTTACAGTCTCCCTCCTTGCTGCTATTCCCTCCACTCTCAATGGAGCCATAAAAAACAAATAGGGGCTTTTAGAGAAATTGCCTGTGCACTGAAGATTAATAACAGTTGCACCAGTTCACCCAAGAAAGTCTCCAGAGGGAAAAAAAAAACGATATTGGAAGATTAAAAGTGCCACATCCCTAAATTGGAATGATCCACTGCTGCTGCCGCTCTCTAACCAGCTTATTGAGAGTCAAGGTCTCCCTTATTCCTCCTATCAGACAAAAAGCATCATTAAGTATTTACTGCTGCATGGATCTACCGCATGAATTTAATGATGAGCTCAATGTGATTGATCCTTGCGTGTCTAAGATGGCGGCGTGCTGGCAACTGCTGCAGCAGTAGAGGAAAACAGAGGTCATCCCGATGAGCTTAGATCACCTTTTTGGTGCCTGTAGCTAATGAGTTAAAGCTTGGCAGGAGGCCCTAATGTTTTCACAGCGCAGTGTCCAACAAGGTCATGCTTTCTGCACGCAGCGATGCAAACACAACAATTTAATGGTGATTTGACTTAACAGTGCCGCAGTAAGAATAAAATCACTGAATCAAATTGATCATCCGTATTAATCTGACATCCAGTAGTAGACAAATCATGCAGAATCTGGAACACGCAAACCACGAGGTGGCTATTTCTTGCTACATTTGAGTTATTTCTAGGCAATTTATGAATGGATTTTTCTTGTGGCATAGAAAATCATTGAGTGAATTGGATGACAACAAAATGGCCGGCTGCTTCGTTTCAAATCGTAAAAGCATCCAGGGAAAAAAAACAAAATTAAAAGGGAAATGTATTGGTTTTAGGACAACACAGCGGCGCAGAGGCTGCAGGGTGGCGTTTCCGCTCACAGCAAGAGGGTCCTTGGTTCGATACCACAGAGTTTGCAGGTTCTTCCCGTGTCCGTGTGGGTTTCTTGAGCAGGAAACCGGACAACCGCAGTCCAAAAACATGCAGCAGGTTAATTGAAGACCCTGAATTGTCCAGGCGTGTGAATGAGAGAGTGAATGGTATTATGTTCCCCCATTTTAACCTATTTTGAGATTCCAATCTTCATGCAAGCTCCCTTTTTAGAATATTATTCTGCAGCCTCTTTATATTTACTTTTGATCCATCAAAAACAAAGAACTCAGGGGTTACAATCCCCTGTACCAGAATAAATGATCAGTGTCTTGATATTAGAAACCTAATAGAGCCTGGTATTTCATGTTTTTTGATGTCAGCACAAGTGGCTATCTGATTCAAAATGAGTCATTTAATTTACTGCCTTTTTTGCAGTCTCATCACTACAGTAAAACTTTATTTGTAAATCCATAAAAACAAACAGATGAAAAACCCAAATACTACTTTGACTCATTGCGCTACAGATCACATAATTTCACTGCAAGTATGAATTATCTTCTTCCCCAAACATCTGATATCATGACAGCAAAAATTTGGCTGCAGAATTTCGCAATTAAAACACTGTGAAAAGTAATTTAACTCATTCAACTTTTTAGGTTACACTGAAAAAAATCAGTGCATGAAAAGCATTTTCAACTTCAACTTCCCTTTTCCAAAGAAATTTACTTATGCATCCTATTGGTTTAAGAATAACCTTGATTAAATGTACGTAAAACCTTTTTGATGTGGATAATTATGGGACTATTTGAGGCGTGGATTGGATATGAACTTGAAAAGAAATATAAGATAAAGATTCCTTTGCCCATGAGTCTATATGAATTCAGTTTAGTGATAAATTCGCCTGAATCGGCCTGAATCAATAAGATATGAATAAAGAAATTAATAGAGCGTTTCAGACGAACATCGTTCAAACCTCACGATGTTTCAGCGCGTCTCCCCAAGAAAATGAGCGTCTGTACCGTGTCCTCGAGTGTCAAGAAAGGCGCCTACAAATAAAATGCATTATTACTATCATAAATATTGTGATTATTATTATTGTTATTGTTTTTGTTATTGTTATTATCCAATCGGCGCATCCCATGCCCCCGCACTTCCTGGTTGTGGCACCGCAGTTCCCATGGCAACAGCAAGACCCCCAGCGCAGCCCTCGGCGACTCCACCGTTGGCGTGCGCCGGCGTCATGGCAACCACTACACAGACTCAAGCGCCGTCATGTTTTGAGAGTCCCGCAAACATTAATTAGCCGCACTAGCCGTTCATGTAAATTTTTTTGGGCGTCGTCTCGCCTGAGCAGACAGCGGAGATGCTGAGGAAGAGGGCCAAGCAGCTCCAAACGCAGGGCTTCACCATCAAGGCCACCATGAAGAACTCGGTGGTGAGTCGGTCACTCGACGCCCTTGACTTTTTAAGCTAGCGCGGCGGCGGCCGCCTCCCACCTAGCCGCCGGGAGCCAAACCACCGAGTCCGTTGACTATCCCTCGCTTTATTCCCGGCGTTTTACGCGACAAGTCGCCTTTTTGTTGTTGTTTACTCAAGTATTGTTTCGCCACGTCGTCGTGGAATTCACTTTTAACCACGCTCCCGAGCTTGGCCAACTTTAAAGGGAGTTTCATTTTCCAACGTTTACTGGGTTTCCAAAGGTGCCGGCGTGCCATAGTGGCTCCGCACAGGCAGCCATCAGGATGCAGGGTGTCACCTCTCCCTCTATCACACTGCATACATCCCACTGAAGGAACTGGATTGTTGTGGGGAAAGGCCATCTTCTTCCTTTCCTCCCCAACAATTATTGAAGCTTCTCCCCCGGACGAGACGACGTTGTCATTTTGGAGCTCTTAAAAATGATACGCTCACTTTTATCAACTCACATTGCACTTTTAGAAGCCAACCCACAGCTGAAATTCAATGATAAGACACCAGATTTAATCAGAAAATGCCTTTTTCTTTTTCCCTCCTCTGCATCCCAGAGTCGTGCTATTGAATTAAAGAGGAATGTTCATATACTACATATACTCCGATTGCCCAGCATGTAAGAAGCAGATGATTCAAATCAGAAGCAATAATAATAATAACAATAAATAATAAATGTATTTAGAGAACACCTTCGGAGAGAGAGGGGGAGAAGTTCGAAGCTTCCAATCGACCCACTGCATGTTTTAAGACTGTAACTTCCCACTGGAAGAAAGCAAAACAAAACAAAAGCAAACAAAGAAACAAAACAAAGAAGCAAGAAAATTCCGCAGCAGTGCCCCTCGTCTTTCTCTGCAAAAGTTAAGTATTTGCCGGACTTTGATATCCCGGCACGGCAATCTCCATCTTAAACCCTTCAATATACGACTCCACTTCCTCTCATTTGCTGCAAATGAAGATGGATCAGGAAAGTGAAACAGGTTTATAAATCAGAAGACATTCGTCTTCATTGATGGATGAACTTATTGGTCAGTAAAACTCACATCATTATAGGCCCAGACCATATAACTGAAAAACGTATGAAGATGGATTGTTTCATTTCGGCCGATATTGATGAATATTGAACATTTTAATTACCTGTTTTTTTTTTTTGCAAAGATTGGAAGAAAAAGACAAGATTGCCACTCAACTTATCAGACAGATACAAAGATACAAAAACGAAGTACTCCTCTCTCGGTGACCTATTTTTAAATCTACAGTTATTGAAGTCAGCTTACATTCCTTCCTTATGGTTGTTGTAGTGTCACACTTCACCACTGCAGCCAGACCATCAACCTATTTTGTTATATGTGATAATAGTGCTGGTGATATCTTAGATTTGTTGCCCATGCACTTCCAGAATAACTCTCTCAAGCCAAAAGTCATCAATGCTTCTTAGTTGAAGTCTTTGAAAGATTTGGAAATCAACATACAAGGCATATACCACATTCATGTTTTGTTTTTTTCTATCTGAACTGTTATCTTGATATATACTTTTGTGATAAATTGCATATGAAATAGATTAAAAAGCAACAATTCATTTTGATACATTATTATAGCCTAAATGAAATGCAGCCATACAGTAATTAAAAATGTACCATTAAAGATGAACATCAATTCTTTTAATCCATTTGTAGAAGCTCTCGGACATTTTTGTTTTGGTACCTCATTTGGATATTCTTTTATACGTTTACAAGTAAGATTTTGAGCACAGCCTTTGCTTTATTTGCTTAAGATGTGGGGAACGTCAATACTTCTTCCCCTCAGGCATGTTGCCGTGCTGCCCTGACTGAAGGCAGAGTTTACCCAAAATGCCATTCTCGATGAAATGGATTAATAATTTTAGATGTTGGTCTGTAATTATCCAGAGACAGCAGGCAACGCAATGGGATCTGCTCCAGTAGCAGGTGTCTCCAGTCTAAGTTTACCTTTCCAATCACAGAGAGGAAATGACTAATCATTCTCATCAAAATTGTAATTACATGAACTCTGTTTTTTGCTTGTTAACAGCATTGGGGATTCTGATTTATAAATTTACTACATGCTGGAATCATGCCCAAAATTCAAAACATACATGAGATCAGCTCGTACAAATTAAAGTACTTACATAGGGAATGTATGTCCCATGTGATCAGGGATGTAAGATAATATGTTTGAGGATTCCTCGAAAGAGATCGTGGTACACTGATGAAGACACAAAGGAATTGAAACACCTGTACGAGGCAAAATCACAAGGTGGCTACTTAGTCACTCCTTCCCGCTACTTGACATGATATGCAATGATTAAAAACAAGCAACAGGGGGCAAATTTGCAAGCAACACTGGTGTGTATCATTATTAGACTTAGTGATATAGCTGCATATTTAGAAGCTTTCCGTGTGAAGCCTGTATGCTTTTATTTTCTAAATCAGCAAGACTATTGATTTTGCATAAACAAACGGCTGTAAACATGAGATGGGGCATGAACTGGATTAAGGCAATGGATGAGACCATTTTTTCTTTCAGAGATGTGAGTAGGAGAAGACCACTGAAAGATGCAATCGTCCTTTAGACTCCCACTGGCCTGTGGCCGTCCTGGCAGCTGAGGACTTAGGCTATAAACATGAGATTAAAACAAGATTTATAATATAGCACATTCATACTTGCACTCATAAACAACAACTAATCAGGGCTCGTGTGTTGCACGTGGTTATGCATGGGTAAGCCGTGCCATTAAAATTTTAAACGCAGGAGCACATGTTACTCTGAATGGTTTTCTCCTGCTCAGCTTTTACTGTGCAAGTTCCTTTTATTGTCTCGGCTCAGGAAAATATCCTTTAAACACTGCTTGCATGTGTATGAGCAGGATTTCAAGAAAACAAACATAACTTTAATCACATTGTTAAGACATCTGTCAAACTGCCGGTGGGTTGCACGACACTGGACATTACGATTGTTTTTCCTTCGGTGATACGTATCCTGACGTGAAAAGATACCAGTAAGATACTTGCAGACGTATAGAAGATACGTGCTTTGCACATGCAGACATGTACAGGTAATTAATGCAATTGAAATGGATTACGATAATTATAATGGCCCTAATCATAATCATCTTCGTTGTGTTCTCCTCAAATAAAACAAACTTGTATGTTCTGCCTCTGGCTCTCCCCCCCTCGCCTGATGCCTTCACTTCAATTATGCTACTCCTTCGCAAACAATCTAATAGGGCATCTCACTCTCAGGTAGCAGGGGTAATTCATCGGGCTGGTTGGTTGTTTGTAAATTGATGATTTGGGAACTCATCAACCTCTGTAACTCAGAACTTATGTTAATTAATAGGAACCATATTTCCTTGCAGATAAGTAATTGGAAATGATTTGAGAGTTTTTTTTTATTCAAGCTGGAAGATAATTGTATGCTGACATATTAGTCTTAATTTACCTTGCTTGACATTGCAGTACTTGCACTGTGATTGTTGTTGAGTATGATGCTTTGGTGAACTGATATTTACTTGTATCGATAGATATATTGCAGCCTTTACCGCAAAAGACAGGACTATCCAGCTCTATCTTACGCACAGTCGCAGCAAGGTTTTGGCAATGATGGATGCTAAGTAGCTGTCAGCCACCATTATGGCATGGTTAGTGAGCTGAACAAAACAGTGTGCTGAAAAAGTTACCGTCAGATAAGAAGTGTAGGGAGGGAGGAATAATGCTGATCTTTCTATTCTTCAATCAATGCAACAATCAACCTCACTGCAGATTGGCATTTCATATTTCTTAGCAGTCGATTAATAGTTAATACACACAAAAGCCACTGTCTGGTATTGATGAAAAAAGATTTTATTGATACATCTCTATCACAACTAACTTTGGAAAGATGACATTTGGGGGAAACTTAGGAGTGTTTCAGTGATGAGCTATAAAACTTACTTTCCAGCAAGCTCAGTTAAAGTTAAGTTTTTATAATACAAAAGTCCACAGAACTTCACTTTGCTGGAGGAGAAGATGCTTAGTGTTCGAGGTGTGCGTTATATTTAACGAACGCCACATGTCTCACATCTTACTGGTTCTTACTTCTAATTCTTACTTGGCACCTCTACACAGAGGCACTTGAGGCTGGTGAGCTACACAGCGTGTCAAAGACAGTCATATTGTTTCAATTGGCAGATTGAGGTATTATTCACTCGCTTGTCTGATCTCTAAGGCAATTATCCTTAACCTATTTTTTCAACACGTCTTCATTAGGAACACTGAAACGAAGACAGGTGACTTATAAGATTAGCAGGGTGTGTTTTGGCTTTCTAAACTAAGTCTATATGCAAATTTTGGCATTGTGTCGTTGTTTTTTCTGTATAGTAAAATCTGTCACGTATTCAAGAAGTTTCAAGACTAGGTTTTTTTTCTGTTTTTTTTTCAAGTCTTCTGCCTTTTATTTTGAATCTGTAATTGTTGACAGCTTTGACTTGGTTCATGGAGAAATGAGAGCATTGCATCAGATACCGAGGCGTCCATGGTCAGCAATAATTTATACATGAATGTGAGAACAGTGCCAGTTTAATATTTCTGTCTGGAATTGCCCGCTTTTTAAAACATGTCAAGTTCCTGATAGTTTGAACCAAGACATTTAACTTGGGTTTCTTCTCTGAGACATGAGCTGTTTTTTGAACACTTTCTGCTTTGTTACAGTCACATGCCACTTAAAACAATTTGGCCTATGTGACAAATTGAAGCCGAAAAGCCGCACAGCTCAGTTGACAACCGTAAATACATTAAATCTAAACTACGGCTCTTTTATCTGTAAAGCGGGGGCTTCTTTGGGATGCAAACAAGGTAGTCAGCGCCATCATTGACTCCCCTCTCTTTTTTTTGAAGGTCATAAACAAATCTCCTGTCAAGAACCTACACGAGAAAGGCTCCGGCAAAGCCCTTTAATATTCACCATTTCCCCAAGAGGATCTGCTTTGTCTGGCACATGAATGATACTCTCACACTGCTGTACCACTGGCTAAATCCTCAACAAAAACCATTACATTTTTCAGAGGCTTGCTTGCGTCTGTTGCCTCCTGTTTTTTCCTTTCCTGTGGTCACTGACATATCGCACCACAGAGGGCAGCTTTGCAGCTGTGATTTGTAGGTAACAACAGGGCCATTTCAAGCCTTGAAAGGATATGGGCACTTGAAGCATTGGCTTATTATACTTTAAAGTATTTGTGGTTATAGAAATTGAATCAATTGCACGGAGCTCTGGAATTCTCCCCCATGTTTTTCTACTGACTCATCCTCTAGCATTTAAAGAGAGAACAGAGGGACTTTACATTCTGGTGGTAGGTCATCACCTTGTGTTTGCGATGGAAGGGGTAACGAAACTGTTATTCTCTGTGCTGGTGGCTCAAGTCAGCTGGGTGACAAAAGCAATTGGGTTTTGGGGGGGGGAAGTGCAAACACAGGTGCACTGTTGTGTGATATGGATGAGCATAAAGATCCTTACTGTAAACATGGACATGTCAGCCGAGACAGAAATGTCAGATGTTGAGGAAAGGTGTATTTTCAGATAATCTGCAGTCGGATTTTGCAGTTTAGATAAAATCATCACTCTGTAACCGTAAGCATTATGTGATTATTGCCATTCCAGGGAACTCAGACATAACAATGAGGATAATCTGAAATAATGCTATTATAAATCCATATTTACAATTTGATAATACACATAAACATAAGATGGATAGCCTTTAATGATCCATTGAATCCATTGAGCCATAAAAGCGAACATGGAGATGGAGAACATGAAAATAATTTTTTTTATTCAGACCTGAGATTTAGTGGAATTGATGTGATTAAAAGTCTGTTGCTTTAATCTTTCATGCCTTAGAATTACAGTGTTGGTTGATTTGGTAGACCAGTAGTCACAGGTGGCAATGGCAAATGCAAATTAAATGTTACTGTTTCCAGACTTCTAGAGGCCACATAGCAAACTGTCATCATTTTAGCATAGAGATCAGGCAATAATTGGTCTTTTATGCCATCACTCTGTGAGGGGCTGTGATCGAGTTTTATTTAGCATGTAGCGTTAGCCTGTGAAGAGACACCCACGGAGATAAGAGGTGTTTCTTCATGGAGAGGGTGGATGGTTTGCAGTGTTTGAAACACGCTGTCTCATATTGTACATGCATGGATGATAGAATGCTGCAATCCCTATCTTTAATTTCTTGAGACTACAACGAAAAAGAAGTCAATAAAATTCGTTTGAGTTTGCACAAGTAACTTTGTCTGACAACTTCTCTGAGAATGCCAGTTGCCAACACTCTTGTGCAGTCTGTTTTCAGATGAAAATGATTTTAAATCAAATTTGCTTTTGCTGTTTGTTTATTTATTTCATTTTTTCTAAATGTAGCTGCATAGCCTAGCTGACTATAATGGATAATGTTGTCGACCGTGGTGGAATAAGCACATTATTTACTGAATGTGGATTGGAATTAGAGGTACTGATTAAACATGTTTCCTCGAGCTACAGCGCAGCACTCCAGACTCCAAAATGTAGCCACAGTAAATATTTTATCACAGAATTTTGGGCAAAATAACAAGTTATACATTCGACCAACTAATATATCATAATTTCCAAATCTTGAACGCCATGAAATTGTGACTGCTAGACAGTTCATGAGAAAACATCCTTTCCCATACTGCTGTTCTTGCTCGAATGACGGCGGGTGGCTCCAAATGAATGTCGACATGGAACACGTGTGTGATTCAGTTCAAGTCACTGTTTTGCACAATGCAACTGCCAATCGATATGAACTACACTTGATCCCAATGTTACCTTTTGTGGGACGAGGGTCTTCAGATTGCAGAGGTGATAAACTGCTTTTATAAGAGGCACACCTCATTCACTGTTTGCCTGGCCTCTAGGATAAAAAATTGAGCTGGCAAACACTGTTCCGAAGTCTGCTACATCCCTCCCCCTCGCCCTGCCGTCATCCTTGGCTCACCCGACTAACCCCAGGGGACAGATGGAGACACCATGCTAGCAAACGTGACCCCCATATCTTATTCCTATCCTCCCCTGCAGCATCGTCATACCTGAGCAGAGTCTTGGTTCTGTCCATATCCGTCTCTCTCTCAATTTGTAAGTCATTCTCTCCATCACCCAGGTGGGCTGCTCATTGAAAATTATTTTGCACAGAAAGGTGGGCGAGCCAAATTAAATACATGCAGTAATGTGTGTCTATGTAAGAGAACCTAAACACTCTTTAAGTTAACCTCGTAGCCCTTCTATTGCATATTTGCAACAGAGGAGCTGCGTTGTTAAGATTGTGTCAGGGGTGTGTTGACTCGCCTCTCCGCTATTTTCCTTTGACGCTCTAACCCCGTAGTGTCATCTTAATAAATTAAGCTTTCTGAGCAAATTAAACAAGTGACAGTTTAGAATTGATCATTAATTAGGGTTTAAATTAGTCTAAAATTTCAGCGCAACCTGATTAAATGAAATCTCACTTTAAATTGAAATATAAACCTCGTTAAAAGTCTTAAATTTAATTAGGTTTTGAATTAACTCAGATTTTAAAGTTTGCCTAATAGCCTGTTGTGTATCAGTTAAAGCTTGATTGAAATAATTGAATCTTTTCCTCTATCTGCTGAAAAACCAAAGAGTAGGGAAACTGTAAGAGCAGAGCACAAAAAGAATGGAGGAGCCTCTCTGAGATGACAATAACCGCATTGTCAGCTAAATGGATGGCAGACCGTTGGCCAAGATTGAATCCTTGAAATTGTTTATGGACATGAATATTTGTATTTATTATTTGCACTAGCAATCGAAATCATTCTTCCCTGTTGTTCCAAACACATCTCCCACATCCATAATGTGCTCAGCTTGATGCATAAAGGTGTCATGAAACTGGCTGTGGTGTTTATTGTTTTGCCGTATGTTGCACACATAAAGGCAAGTAAAGGCAAATGATGCTGGTTTCTACTACAGCCAAACAGATTCAAATTTTTTGGAGCTGATACAGATACCATTACATCTAGGAAACTAATAACTCCCCAATAAGTTAATTGGTCGATATTGAGCTGCAGTTTTGACACATTATCCTGTTGAATGGCAATTACACTTGTGTGATATGTTTATTTAACATAAGAAAGTTGTCAACTTATTGTTAGAAATATGTTAGACATTTGTTACGTTTACTTTATGTTGGAAAAACAAATGGGATTGATGTCAAGATCCACGATGTGGCTTAACAGAACAGAAATATCAAGGTAAAAGGTTCAAACGTGTCATTGATCAACATAATATTCAGGCTGAAAATTAATTTTTTGTAAATAACAACAATGCTGTTGTCAGTTTTCTAAATTCGTAATATAAATCATCAGTTTTCTCTGTCTGTTTATCGCTGATGTCGAACCCAAACCCTGTATCCAACCAAATATCAATATCTAAATATAGTTGGTGTTCAGCTGGGTTCCACAGGAAACAACTTCATCAGAGCTCTTACTACAGAATAAGATATTGAGCTTTTAAAGGTTTCATTTTGGCTATCATATATATTGATGCATTATTTGGGCTGTAGTTTTCATAAGCGGAAGTCATGTTTGGATATTATCCCCCCGTCATATGTTTGGACCACCTGCAAACTGCCAATCCCCTTTCGCTCCATCCATCCATTATCTATTGCTTTTCCTGCACTTAGGGCCGCAGAGATGCTGGAGTCTATCCCAGCTGTCATTGGGCGAAAGGCGGGGTACACCCTGGACTGGTCACCAGTTGATTGCAGGCACGCATACAGTGACAGACAAACATTCACTCTCTCATTCATCCATCTGGGCAATTTGTCAATCCGTCCATTATCTACCGCTTATCTCACACTTACGGTTGCAGGGAATGCTGGAGCCTATCCTAGCTCAGGTGAGAGGCGGGGTACATCCTGCATTGCAGGGCCACATATAGAGACAAACAATTCACTCTCACATTCACACATCTGGGCATTTTTTTTCAGTTTATTCCAGTTAACCTCCTGCATATTTTTGGACTGTGGGGGGAAACCAAAGAACCCAGAGGTACCCCACGTCGACATGGGGAGAACATGCAAACTCCACACAGAAAGGCCCCCTGTTGGAATTTGACCAGGTTCCTTTGTGGCAACGCTAACAACTGCGCTACCGTGCTGCCCCACCAGTCCTCCTATCCACCTATCCACCTTTTATAAAAGCTAAAAGCTTCTCATCTTATCAGCAACAGTCACCTGTAGTGTATCTCAGGAAGCTACTGGATTTCTTTTTTAGGGAGAATTAAGTCATGGTTTAAAAAAAACCCAAAACTACTTAAATTGGCAGTGGGCTCTGGAGGCCTACTGGTGTTTCCATTACCATCGATCAACCATGGTGCCCAAAGGCCTTGAGTAGTTGGAGGACTTTCTGACTTGAAAATCATACATTTTACCACATGACTTACTCTGCTTTTATTGGCCTCTTATGATGTTGAGGAAAAATAAGGCCAATGAAAAAAAGTTGTTTTTTTCAACATTTTGAAAGAATGTTGTTTTAGTTTTTTTTTTTTTTATCATGAGATATGGGTAACCACCAGGAATTTTAGGCCTTTTTGTGGAAATAGTATGAGAATGTTGATGCTGACTTACATTTGGAAGAACTTGTGAAAAGGCATTTGTGTTCCTCATTCCCATCTTAGCAGATATCAACCAATAGATTAAGTCATTATTGATAGCACTGTCTAGGCTAAACGGCATGTAACCTTTTCAGCACTCAAGGAAAACACCACCTGGAAACTTCAGTCAGATGTGGAGAAGTGCTTCTGCAGCATTCTATCATGACCTTATAAGCGGTGCTCAGCTGAGTATGTCCATTGTTTTCTCTCAGAGCTTGGTGGACAATTACACCGGCCTCTGTGATTGTTATATTCTCCTTGAAGCCCTTGTAGCCTGCATTCTAATTAAATGTCTTTTAATGGAGAATGTTTATTGCCCCTCGCAGAGCCTCTATTTCCTTCGCTTGAGATAATTAGACCTATGTCATGTTCTAAGCAATGCAGAGGACATCTGGACCTGCAGCTTCCAAATAAGCGTGTCCTTCTCAAATCAAAATGTAGGATACAGGAAAGTCACTTGTGTAATGTGCTTGTTTTTTCTTACTCATAGTCTCCTGTCTAAAGGGGTATGGAGACGTTTATTGACACATATTGCCGTAAAAGGCTGCTTAAGCATAACAATAAACAAATACCATTGGTTTGTTGAGTACGCACCAAAAGATCGATTTCAATGTTTAGAATGACCATAAAATGTATATGCCTTTCAGGTGTCTTTTGTTGCTTCTTTATGACTTTGTTCATAAGACTGTAAATGTATATAACGAATCACTCCATTCAATAAAATGTCACTTTTTACATTGTATACTATTAATGCATGGCTCTTTTTGAAGGAATGATAAAACACATTGAGATGGTATTCAATAAAATTGCATTCCTTCAACACATTTAATATAAAACTGCATTATCACATTTCAATAGGATGTAGGTCTTGTTTTTCAGCTAAATGCATAAGAAAATACACTCAAAATTTTTTGGACTATTATTTCATGAAAGTGAAAAAAAAACCTTTTCCTAACACAAAGTGATTGAAATAACCTTTTTGAGTTAAAGTTTCTGTCTTTGGCCTCTTTCTTTCTGTGTTGTTGTACTGATATGGTGAAAACACATGTAAATCTTGTGTTTGTCAGTAAATTACAGGGGGTTAATTAAATCAGAACATACATGCAGCTGTAGTTTAATCCTTTTACAGCATTTTTCATTATAATACTGTTAGTTTCAATTTGCAATCACCTTTAATCTTTGCTGAGACAATTAGTCTGCATTTTGTCACGCTTTACATTTGTTCCACTTGATATAGTAAACAATTTTACCACTCTCAATCAAAATGCTGACCCACGCAAAAGTTGTTACTCCAAAGATGAAGTCAGTTTTCATCAAAGCACTGGGTTTTGTTTGTTACATGCTCAATGTGCTGCTCTGCCGGTCAAAGATGTCAGATTAAATTGGATTCCCAAAGGAGCACAATTAGTATTCAGGGTCATTTGGTGCACATAAGAATTTCAAAAACAAGGTGCCCCATTTCAGTACCCCAAATAAGATAGTCTTTGATGTTCATTAGTGTATATCAAGGTTGTTTTGGTGTTAACTCACCGCTGTCTTTCCTCTCAAGATACTGACCTCTCTGTTCTTATGTGTGGTCCTCCTGTCTGATTATTTGCTCCTCCTTGATAGTTTCCTTCTGCATGTTAGTGTCCCTGCGTTCCTTTATGTGTATAGTCCATGTGTTGTCTTTGTCTCGAGGCAGTTCATCATGTCTTATTGTAAGCTTGTGTATATTTGTGTGACAGGTTTTCACCAACGCCACCCAACGTGGGATACTTTACTTCCCATGCGCCGGACTTAATATTCATGATGTCCAGCTGTCACCAGTGCCTTGACAGCTGTAGAGCCATAGGGATGTGTCTGTTTATGTGTGTGCGTGTGTAACAGACACACGGACAAACAGACAGACGGCTATTACCTGTTTGAGAATTTCATACAGTGAATTCATGTGCAAGTGCTAATGCCTGCCCGACTAGTTTTTTACACTTTATATTAACAATTATTTGATTGCCCCCAGAAAACAACCATGATACTGAACTCTTTCTGTAAAGTTTTATTAGCAACCTAAAGCTCAAGAATTGGGGAACGCTCATAAAAAGAAGAGGGTGCAGCAAAGCTTTTCCTTTGGGGGGGCGGACTGGCTTACTCAAAAAAAATAAATGCTGGTGCTAAGTATAATTGCAATTCAATAGGGATCCTAAAATCCGAGTTTTCATTGCCCTTTGCCTTTACACCCTGGTTGTATTCTTTAACACATTATGATATGTCACATCTCTAGCCATTGTTCAAATAGTGCAGCATCAGAAGCAATTTGTTTTAGTATCTTGTGTAAGGCCACTTCCAAATGGTCACCACGAGCAGGGGATTGAGCCAGGAACCCCCTTCGTATTAAACCAAGACTTTTCCAATTAGGCTATGCCTGAGATACAGACAGTTATCTCAGTGGTCTAAGAAATAAGTCCCTCAGCTGTGTAGGTTGGTCTTTTCACATTGGTTATATCATTAGCATGCTATTGTAAAAGGGCTTTCAGGGGAGAAGCCAGCTGTTTATGTCTAGCAAGCTAGCTAGATGTAACAGGTCCAAGAAGTATTCCACATTAGCAGCACATTCTGGCTGATTAATAATGTAATCCAGCCAAAGGTTAACATTATCTATTGCCATTGTATTTCTGCCATTTTAAAAAAAAAGTGGTACATAATCCTTGACAAGTCCACTTGCAGGCAACCCATTAGACTTTTTACTCTTCTAAAGTATTTCAGAAGACTCTTATATGAGCACTCGAGCTGTCCAGTGTACAGAAACGGTTTCTGTGTTTGAACAAGTTAAAGATAAGTGACAGGCTGTGTGAATATAAGTGGGGACTACTCAAATATTATTCGCTAAGGACATATAAAGCTAACTTCTAAACCATGCACAAATTTACTTTGCTGTTAAAAAAACATTAAATGTGTAAAATGCAATGATAAATAATATGTTTTTAGGGATTTATTTCATGTTTCTGATTGATGGAAAATCTTTTTATTAATTATCATAATAAGTATCATACAGACCTGTCCTTGATAGAAGAGAATGGACCCTTTTGAGGGTTTAAATCCATTGATGATATTATGATAATGCGCACTTTGCTTTTTTGCGTCAGACATTGTGTGGTAACTAACATGATGTGAACAAATATCAGAAAACAAGTCACTATATTATTTCAACCCAAAAAATGGCAGGGTCTGGCCTTTGTTTTGCAACCCAACATTTTGAAAATCTTTTGCAATCACTTCTATTATGACAACATCGGCCTTACCTTTGGAAATGTGCTGAGCATCACAAACACAGAATGGGGTCCAAGTCTGGTATAACTCAAGGACAATGACAAAGTCCACCATGCGTTAATGATGTATTACAACCGCAACCTTGTAAAAGATGTAAAAAAATATACAGGTTGCAGTACAAAATGTTTCTGTCGAAGTATCAAAGACTTATATGTCTCCTTCAGAGAAGGGAGAATGGAAGGCTGAGCACAGCAAACCACAGCCAGCCTCCTGTACAGATTAACCTTTACAATCCACCTCACTCAATCATATCAAGCGGGGGAGAGGTCACAACTTCATCAGAATACCGTCACACTCATATTTACATTCACAATTTGCCTGATGCTGAGGAAGAAAATCTATTAACCCCTGGAGAATTCAAGGGAATTTGTGCATTCATTTCAAAATTCCTCTTAGGATTACTTTGCAATTTAGCTCATGTCCTGCATCCAGCTGAGTCAAAGTGCTCCCCCTCGAAGGTATGCTGCAGGCACTGTTCCTCCTCAGCAATCTGGGGAATGCAGGAGAGGGGAGGGGCTGGACGGCGAAAGTACTCTGATACTGTCAAAAATGATCCACATCACTGTCCTGCACTCACTTTTGCTTTAGCTACCGCCGCTCATTACCTTCTCCGTCCGGAAACACCAAGCAAATTCTACTAACGAGTGTTTGATCAGCACAGCAAGCTGTGGCAGGGGGAGACAGGCAACCTGTTCGTGACTCATTTTCTTTCTCTTCGTTTGACTTTTTTCCTGTCCTCTTTTTCTCCTGCTCCCTCCCACTCCCTTAAGACAGAGGAGAACAAAGGGAGAGGCAGAAGAAAAGCAATATAACCTCTTGGCCCTGATCTGCAGAGCACACCAGAGCATGTCTGGTTTCAGACCCAGCTTTGCCTGTCCTTTGACGGCCCCTCGTCCTGCTTTGATTTCAGCCAAATGGTTCAGGAAAGTGACAGATGCTCAACTTTCCATCTGTCACTTTGATACCCATCTCTTTACTGTTGTTGAATTTAACTGGCTTTGCCTGGCCTGTCTGTCTGGCTGTCTGAATTGGGTTGTGACGTGGAAGCTGATGTGTGTGCAATTGTAAGGTTCCTGAGTAGCGTATCTGAACAAAAATATGTTTTTTAAGTCGGATTCTTGTTGATTTTTGTTTTTTGCTTGCATCCTTTTAGAGGAGCTACAAAATGACATAAGACTCATAGCCAAAAGAGAGTTGTAGATTCATTTTTTTTTATTAGAGGAAATTAGAACGAGTTGACATCGAGATATTGGAGGTCAAATAGTATTCTGTTGGGAGAAGATGATGACGTAACCTATCTTAGATAGACGATTGTTCATTTAAAGGTTCAATATGCAACAGACTTTGACCTTCAGATGGAACTTGAAAGTTCTTATTTTACTCTTGACCAAACCGTAAACAGTAGAGCCGTTTTTTCAATATTTTGCCAAAAAATACAACAATTTATATTATTAATGTTTGGTGATGAATCTGAAAGAGCGCAGCCTGTCCACAACAGTGGCGAACTCCTGATTGATTAGTGCTCACTCACAAAGCCTTGATTTATGCCTGTCATTAAAAGTATGAGAGAAAAGAGGTAGGACACAACTAATACTAATAATCCAGACAGCCGCTTCATTGTCAGACAATAGGCAATTTGCAGTGCAGATCAAAATGTGGAGACAAAGGGGGGTTGATTGTATATATGGATGGCTAGATGGATAAATTGAGATTTCGTGGATTTTTAATGCAGCAGAAAACCCTTGAAAAATAACTGACCTGAATAAACCAGATCAAAAGTCATAGGTTGCTGGAACCATATGACTCGATCACTGAGGTGACTTTTCAATTGTGGTTATGGATGTGTGTGTGTATGCCATTTAACATAATTAGCGATTATGTAATTGATTTAAACGGTTAAAATAAATTAAAAGTGTGAGTTGTCAATATGGCTGCCTGGTCTCACAGATACATTATACCGTTAAATGACCATTGTATTCTCACAAAACAGGATTATGTGCTATCATTAGTAAAGATTGTGTGTTAATTACACATCTGCTGAAATAAAAATAGGTGAAATTGCAAATGCTTTGTAAAAGAATCTTTCTTGAAACTTCGAGTCGACACACTGGGGACTGAGGATTTGTTTGACTTTTACTGAAACATAAACAGTAAGCTATAATCGATTAGGCAACTTTGTGGGTTAAGATAAATCTCATATTCTATTGTAATTTTCAGAGCAGCAGTTGAGCATCAGGGTTTAGATTAAATCCATTTGTTTACTCATAGTTTGTGTTTCGTTCTTAATAGCCTTTCTGACTGGAAGGAGACCAAGACACTCTTTATACCACAGTTCAAAATGCCACCAGGATTGCTGTTTTTATGCATGTTTCATGTATACTTCAACTTTTTTAATACTTCAGTACTATATACTGATATACTTATACTTTAATACTTAAGGATTATGTATTACTGTGGTAATGAGAGAGTGATAGGTTATCTATTTATAGATATAGTGAGCTGACTCTGTTGCTGTTATTTAGCTAACTTGAAAGGATTGTGCAGCTTGCGGAACACATGGGGTCTATAAAATGGCTTTGGATCTGAAAAGCTGTGTAACACAAAAATATATATAGAATAAATATATAAAAATTGATATAGAGAGAATGTTGGTAAGTGGCATCATTTTCCAACACTGTACAGTCATACCTGCCATCATCTGCCACTTATCCTGCACTCAGGGTCACAGGGGATACTGGAGACTATCCCAGCTGTCATTGGGCGAGAGGCAGCGTACATCCTGGACTGGTCCAGGATCAGTCAATCGCAGGGCCACATATAGAGACAAACAGTCATTCATTCAATTTTTTCCAATTAACCTGCTGCATGTTTTTAGACTATCGGAAACCCACACAAACATGCAAACTCCAAACAGAAAGGTTACATGTCGGAATTGAACCTGGGTCCTTTCGTGCTGTGAGGCAGAAGCCCGAACGAATGCGCCACCGTGCCAACCTGCCAAATCATTGCTAGTAGCATTCAGATATTGTCTTGACCAAGGCTGTTCCTGAAGCTCAGTTTGCTGATTACAAAACAGAGTTGGGGAAGTGCAAGTATATGCATATTACAAGTATTTGCTGAAAATCTTACATCCCGGGGGAGGGTCCATTTAGACTGTTTATCTCAGGTATGCTTGGTTCTTGTTGGTTCCTGGCCTTGTATTTTTTTTTTTTTTTACAATCAGTGTAGGTACATCAGTGAGGTCCTCAAAATGATATAGCAATGCAAAATTTGATAGGTATACGTTTGCATAAATACAATGACATATTCATTAATTACTTCATAACAGACTTTGTGCACATGGACTTGAGAATCCTGGTTTTTCGGGTTTTTTCTTGTTCCTTTTTGTTTTTGTTGATCAGAAAAATATGTGGGATGCAGTTTCATTGAATAGCTTACAAATCCCCGACCACTGCTGATTACCTATGCAAGTGAAAAAACAAGAAGCACTGTCTCAGCAGAGTGCTACCAGTAGCTTAGGAAAATTATTATTCCTACAAGTGAATGACCATAATTCATGCACTGTTATGAGTATGTTTATTGTGGAGACGATACTTACTTTCTGAATACAATTAAGTTTACTTTAAAAAAATGTTTTTTTTTCTCTGCAGCAGTTGCAGCTACAGCAGTTCAAGGTTGTACTTTTTCCTTGTGTGTCTCATTAGTTTCATCGCCCAGCACAGTGCTTTAATACCTGTAGGTGTCGTCACTGATTGGGGCTGGAAAGACAAAGCATTGGAACAGTGCCTTTCCTGCAAAACAACAGACTTGAGCAGACTACAAAGTGTACCCAATCTTCGATGACCACAGAAATACTATACATACCCCCTAAGTTTTATGGGATGACGGATGCATGAAAGTCATCTCCATCATAAGGCTGCGCAAACCTTGTCTGGAACTAAGCACATTGAGTTGTGCTGAATTTCTCTAAATATTAATAAAGCTGCATGTATGGTTGTTTGGTGCTTTGTTTGAATCTATCTGGCAAACGGTTACATTGAATGCCTCAGCCTCTTGGTTTGTTCCTTATATTATATCTCAAGTATTCCAGTAAATCCAACAGAAAATTCCAAATCCCCAATGCTCACAGAATTCATTTTGTTATGCGTATGTATGTATGTATGTATAGAGGGACAGCATATTGTGGTATTAATTCATGTCATAGACAGTCGTTACAAGGTGTGACTTTGCTGAGCGGTATGGATGTAACAACGTGGATGCTTTTTCCCAAATGAATGTCCTGTATACATTCAGAACATGTGTTTTGGTCTTAAAGTAACAAGATGTTATATATTCCTTCCTTGCCCATTTACAGTGACGGCTGAAATCACTCTCTGCCATCATTTTCACTGATGTTTGGTGATAAGAATCAGCCAGTGTGGCTCTGTAAGCACAAAGCTTCCCTGCTGCCGAGCTGATAAGTGTGCAACACCGACGATGGAAAAATACTCTTAGAATACACACTCTCTCGTTCTCATGTTCTCTGTATTTGTCGCTCCTTTTTGCTCACTTATATAGAGCCTCATTCACTAAAAATCTTTCACCTACGTTCCTACCCAAAACACTTTCTTCCACATTCCAGTAACTATGCTGTTTTTAAAATGACGCCGTTAGAGTCGAAGAGACAGAAAACGGTGGCATATCTTAATGCTTGAACCTCCTTTTTGAAGATTTCCTTTAAAGGCATCCCCCATGCACACAGTTAGGAGTAGGTGACTGTCACCTGTTTTATCCTCGTCCCTTTGTAGTGACACGAGCCGTGTGGTATTGTCTCTCCATAGCAGTGTTGTCATTTTTTTCACAGCAAACTTCTTTGCCCTTGTGCTTCTGTGCGTGATACTGTTGATGCAAAAGCGTCTGACAGAGATAGTTGTAAAGCACGCTTCTATGCTCCTGTGAGCTCTGAACAATACTCTGTTACCTTTTATCAGTTGGTGGTTTGAATATCCAGTTGGAGCATTTTTTTCTAATTTGGTCTCATCTGACCGAGTCTCTTACAAAAAACTACATTTTTGTTCTTAATGTAACTTATATCTAGACTGAACGTGCCTCTAGCTGTTAGGTCCACGCAAATTAATGGTGTGGTGCTCAGTGCGCAGAGTTATTCCACCGATACCCGTCAGTCTGTTATTATTTGTCCCGCTGAGCGAATAAATAAGCAAAGTTCCCATGCTGTATCATTGCTTGGGCATCATTGTGGAGCAGAGGTTCCCTAACAGCTCAGCTATGTCCCTTTTGAGTTTGGTGTGTTTTCTATAACTTGTTACATTCAAATGCAATTTGAGCAGAAACTACATGTCTCCAGCCCAGTCTATATCCCCGGTGAGGCTTGCAGCTGGGAGGGGTTCTGTGGAAATGCCCTGCAAATAAACAGAGCTAATTTTGTTGGCTGTACAAGATGTTGTGCAAGCTGACCTTATCAGGGAAGCTTCTGCCTGTCTATTCCACCTTGTGTGACTCACATACTCTGCTCCCTCCCTGAGGAAAGACGGCTTTCTGTACGAAGCTAGATTTCAATAACCTCTCAACCGAGAACTGCGGTGAAATGCAGAGAGGGTGAGAGAGAGCAAATGAGCAAGCAAGCGGGTGCCTACTCAGTTTGCTGCCCCAGTAAACAGGTGACGCAATGCACCCATGTGCACTGGGACCCATTTCCGTCGCAAATGCAAAGCAACGGCACACATTTTTTTTCACTGACAGATGAGGTGAGAAGAGGGAGAGGAGAGGGATAGAAATGATGATAAAGATTATCATGGGTCTCATTTGAGGAAGTGCCCCAGTTATGGCAATGCAGGGCTGACAATGAATTGACAGGCCCCTGCCAGACATCGATCAGAGGTATTCAGGGGTGTTTTGGGGTGATGGTAAGGACCGAACGAGATGGAGAGATGAGAGAGCTGGAGCTTGAGGCCGTGGCAGGGTGATGGATCACCTACTTGCTGCGGCAGTTCTGCCATGCTGAACTCACCCTCGGAATTGATGAGCCACACCTCTTGTCTCTCCATCGCTCTCTTCCTCTTGTATCAACTCTTCAATGTCCTGGACACTTTAACTCAATTTTTGGATTTCCCCACTGTTTGACTCTAATATTCTCTTGAACAGTTTCATTTCGTCTTCATGTTTCTCTGCCTCTCTATCCTGCATGTTACTGTATATTTGTTCTGCCTCCGTCGTTCTTTTCTCCCCTTTCAGTCTTTTGTTCTTTCTTCCCTTGTGGATTTCGATGGCCACACCTAGTTTATGTGCCAACACAATGTAGGAGAGCTATGGAAGTGCACCACTGATGTGCTCAGAGGAAGCATCTCTCTTTCTCATGGTGACACCTTTATAAATGACAGGACCACGAGGCCCTGCTAGTGTTCAATCACCTCTGCAGGGGCTTGCCGATGGGGAGCTCTGTGTGTGTGGTGCCTTTTTTGCCCACAGTGAGTACATGTTTGTGTGTTATTGGCTCTGTGGGCCCTGCAGCTGCCAGGTTTACGGTGGAGCTAGTTGGAGTGGACAACAGCATTAGTGAGGAAACAGATCTGGAGGCAGAGTGAAGGTGAAGGAGAGAAATGACAGCCTCAAGCTCATCTGACCAGCTCTGCCTTGTTATGACTCCCTGATGTGTGCACTAGAGGCACACAAAACAGACTCTTCTTCCCTTTATTGCCTTACACCACCTCTATCTCTGTACTGTCGCCTCACAGGCTTGCTTTATGGCTACCACTGAGAAGCAGGATTGTATCTGCTAAGGTTTATGTTTTATTTTCCCCCTTTTCAGTCTTTTTTGCCTGTGTGTGTTTGCGTTAACAAAAGCATCTCAGAGCTAGCGTGATTTTTGGATCACACATGAATATTCTGCACTGCTTGGGGGCTCTTTTCAAGGGGCCACAGCCATCTCTGTGGCCACTCTCAGCAGTAGACACCATAACATAATCAGATAGTGTCTAAATTGAATTTAAGCAATATTATGCAAAATATGCAGTATTCATAGCTTGAACTAACAGTTTCAACATCTTTGATAACACTTACATATGAACTAGAATAGCTCTGCTTTTCTTCCCTCTCCAGGCTCTGAACATTAGCTCATGCATATCATTTGAATTAACTGGGTCTTCCTTAGCAGCTTGAGTGCTGCTTTCAGGTGCTAAAGGCCAACTCAGAAAGTATAGATCAGTACATACCTGTAGAGGAAGCTAAAAAGGGAATTTGAAAAAAATACAATCTTATCTACTGCTAGTCATGCTCTCAAAGTAACTCTTTATTATGCACCTGTTTAGGTTAATAATCATAATCAGTTGTTTAATAAGGTCATGATAAGCAGGCCTGATAAGGGCTGTTATATTGACAAATCTAAAAACCAAACATGTGATATTGCAGTGCCCCTTACTGTAACTTACAAGCGATGCATTTTAGCAAAGAAGTAGGAACCTTGATTACAAAGTTAAAGAGGCATAAGGGCACAGTAAAGGTTCCCTTTCAAAGCAATATCTGTTTTTCTCCACCAGAGTGGGGAGAACTCTGAAATGTATTTGCATTTGAGGAAATTCTTCTTGCATTTGATGTTGCAAAAGTTAAAGTTTTAAGTTACGACTGGATGGTACTCTGGCAACGCTCAAAGTCAAAGCTTTGATTGCATGTCCTGTGTTTTACTGCACATAGGCACTGCGACTAATGCTGCTTACTAACCCATATGAAAACAGATTTGAGGACTGATGATAAAAGTCTCCTCATGATGTGTTCACAAGTTAATGTGGCTTCCATGAACACTTAGAAGGGCAGGCTCGTTTTGGTAAGCTATTGTAAAAATTCGCTTTGGGCTTAATTGGTCATAATGTTTTCAATGAAGTGGCAATAATGACCCAAAGTGCGATCATTTTACACTGTTAGGGCTGCCAGTCCTACGGGTGTTTTTGGTCCTGTGTATAGAATATATGACAGGTTGGATGCATGTAAACATACCTTCCTCTGTGTACATTTGGCTTTTCTTTTGAGGCCATAACTGTAGACAAAGCAGGGAAATAGCTTTTAAGCTTGCAATGCCGTAGTCATGAACATGGGCCATAGAAGTGACTGCAGCGTCATCATTCCTGACCATAAAAGCTACTCAGCCAGTCAATGCAGTCTGAGTTCATTCTCTCCTTCCTGTCCAGTCTGAGCTATTTTTAGCCTCCCTATGCAGCGTGGCTCAACTGCCATCGTAGCTACCTGGATGAGGGCTTTGTCACTCCTGCAGGCTGGAGCAGCACTGATCTCACAAGATTTACAGCTTCCTTTTTCACAGCCATAGCTACAAAACAACACCTGGAGTGAAAATATATATCAGAGACAGACAAAACAAGAAGGAAGAAAGAAAACTAACACATTTTTTCCACAGACACAGACACATTTTTCCTCATATACAGGAATATGAACGACATTTTCGGTCTGCATTTCTTTAGAAACCCAGTGAAGTCATATGATTTTTGATCATTAAACCATTCAATGATGAAATGATAGGCTAAATATAGTCACAAATGGCCTTGCGTTCCTCTATTAATTTATACATTGTGGTTGACATTTACATCGCGCTCCTGTAATTGTCAAAGTAAAGTTAAAAGATGATCACAGGAATAGTTGTTCTGATTGATTAGTTAGGTTAATAGTGCTTTCTCAAATGTTTTACATGCACTGGGGAAATATGGCTGGATAACTGTATGCATCGAGTTATACAAACGAAAATTCAAAAGTTGTACATAATAATTCTGCATATTATGATTCGGTCGACTCTCACGTGGTGAACAAAAGTTCCAAGCAGATTTGTTTGAAATGACTGAATTTACATTCATACAGTTTTAATGAGGTTGGACACTCGGGAGGCCACATAATGGTTTTTCCTCTCTTGGTGTCACTTCTGTGCTAAACTATGCAGGCACAAACTACATGTTGCATGTAACTTTGATCTGCAATGTATTTCATCATTCTGGTAGCAGTGTTGCTGTATTGGGTTTCTTGAAATAAATATACGGATACAAAAATATATATCCCTATTTTTTTATTGGTATTATGCAACAAGCAGGCAATTCTAGTAAATGATTCGCATACAAAGTATTTTGAAATTTCCTAGCATCGGGGTAATAAAGTAAAAACCACTAATACTCTAATTTGTTTAGACTGTCCTACCCAATACAAGGCATTGCCTCTTGGCTCTGTTGCTGCTGCTGCTGCTCGAGCAAAATTTCTTCACAATGGGTGGTAATCTGAAGATTGATGACAGCAACACATCTGCCAGTCATGTGGCAGCATGACACAGATGGTATTGGATGCACACAAGGGACAGAGACAGGGAAAAGATTGCCTTCACCATTCTGTCATTCAGCCCCTACAACATGCTGTTTAATGTTTTCAATCATATAAATCCAAATTCCTTTAGTATATGAGCATCTTCTACTTGATTTGGGCTATCTCACCATTTGGTCCCTAGTGATATTGTAGCTTTTTTTAATATTCACAATATTTGAGTTCGTCTTTTTGCAGTTGATGCTGGATTATTGGTCTTGTTAAGGCTCTTGAAATGAATGTCCTTTTCCCAAAGACATGTCCTTGTTATTGTACTTCAACACAATACAACTTTTTTTAAACTGTATTTATTTTGTCACTAAAGAATGATATGAAAGTTTCTCATTTCCCCACAGTTTTCTTTTTCTGCCCTGATGCCTTGCCTTGACCTACATTTATTTTACGGAAATTGGGCACACACACACACACACACACCACACCACACCACACCAGTCCATTTCCTTTTATAGAGAAACAGGCGTATGTCCTTTTGAATTACTCCTACAAATAATGCGCTGGAGGTGTGAACATAACAGTCAATTCTGCTTTTAGAAAACAACGCTCTCTGTGTCTATGCCTTCTTGCGTTAATGTCTTGATTTCAGTCCTTTATCTTGTTTTTTATGTTCTCCTTTCCGTTTGCTCAGGTGATTGGGCCCCCACCTGCAGGTGCTTTCCAGGAGCGCCCTTCCAAACCAACGATGTTCCGTAAGTTTTACGAGCGAGGGGAGTTCCCCATGGCATTGGAGCATGACACCAAAGGAAATCGCATTGCTTGGAAGGTACTGTATGGAATAGCACTGTGATAAGTTTGACCAATGTTTGTGTTGATGCATAACATGCTATTAGGAGCTCTAACCTTAACTGTAAACCTATCGGGGTCTAATTAAAAACTTCCAAGGAAGAATCATTAAAACACATCCAGGCACTTTTAATTTGCATAACTGTGAAGATGTACTTCTCCTTGTACAAATTGTGCAGTCTGAACATCCCTTCTCACAAGGTTATGGTGTGTAACACTGAAGAAAGGGTTGTTTTTCAAATGTTGCCATTATCAACTTTAGTGCTGCTGCTGATGACCGCATCTTTAACATTTCTGAGGTCCAGTGTGGGATGTTATCCTGTAGGAGGCAGTGTGGATTTGCTCACTTGAAGGCTTCACCTGAGTAACATTACAAATATCAGAATCCATCACAAGCTCAATAGGAACTCATTTCAGTCACAGCAAAAACATAGGGAGTAATTTCGTATGCATTTGTGTCTACTGTTTGTGCAGTTCAAAGCACAGGCCTCCACTGAACCGTTAGGCTTCAGAATGGTATCGTGTGTGTGGATTCACTCTCCTAATCACCATATTGCTTTATTTCATCTCCAGCTATGCTGACAGCTATTCCATAACTTCTTAACTGCCGTGCAGCACCACTGTTAATGATATTTATTCATCGTAAGGAACGATAAATGAATCAAACTAATTATAACCTTTTTCTACCCCTTTTCATACTTCAAAGAGAGGCGGAAAAGGTGGGTGCGTGACTTTCTCACTAGCTGTCTGAAAACACTGTAAAACCATCTTGCTTTGCATGAATTATTTATGTAAAATGTTGAAATGATCTTTACATTAAAAAAAAAAAAAAGAGAAGGATTTATTTTGCGCACCAGCCATGAAAAAGAACTCCGCAAATGGGATCTGGTGTATGAAATTGCTGCTGTCATATCCAGTGTGGCTCTTTTACTTATCGATTTCCACCAATATATACATACATGCTTGCTTCTTCAAAATGTTTCACAAAAGCACTTTGCTACATCACAGTTATTAGTGCGGGATTTCACCTTGTGAACAACTGTCGAATGTCTTTAAAGGATTTTTGCTGATCTCTTGATTGGTATCTCCCTTCTATGATTAGTTTTTCCTTCAAATAAATATCAACTGTTTATATAACGGAGCCCAGGTATATGTGCCTCATACTTGCTTTTTGCATCTTGCGTGTGGCAATCTACGTCGTCATGGTGTAACAGAAAATGTAGACATGATTGCAGTAAGTTGAGAGGGGCTGCTGTGTGTTTGTACTGAGCTGCCCTTGGGGCATGGGTTCAAGACAGCAGCTCTGGATCAATCCCAGTCTGAGAGCTCAGCCCCTTAGCAAATAAAGTCTGGAGAAAGTGAGACGGAGAGATTCTTTTGGAAAAAAAAATTGTGTGTTGATTTAGTTTGTGGGCTGAGTACTCAAGCATACAGAGTGTGTTTTGCGTGCATATCAGTGTCAGTATCAGTTTGAATGTCTGCATTGATTGATATGAGGTCAGGTAAAGAGTTCAGCTGCCCTCCTCAAAAGACATTGTCTATATGTTTGCGAGAACCCTGCTGCAAGCGACCAATATGGCCCCCAAATTGACCATGAAATAGGAAAACAGGTTGCATACTTTGCTAAACAAGTCTGTCCAATTACTTTTAGAATTTCCTCTACAGGTGTATTTCCTTTGTCCCTCATTCAACTTCCATTCCCCTTTGTCACAACAGGGAGACGCTACACGAGTTCATGAGTAGTCTGTGAATCATGTGCTCTGTTTCATTAACATTTGTTTTCCCCACAGGCTTGGCACATAGTTGCATAGACTGGGCTAAAATATGTTTTAAGCATGGAAGGTATGAATTTCCTGTTAAGAGCAACAAACATAGCTTCAGTCTAAGCAGGCCACATGGTCAAGCTCTTTGCTCAACCGACATGAATTGAGATTGGCTTGCATTGATGACATCCAAATGTTTCGGTCTCCAAACTTAATTGACTCAGCTCTATTCCAAGGTTGGTTTAAGTTTAAATTTATCAATTCTTCCTGCTTTAGCGCAGATCAAGGATGCATGTCAGTGTACAGAATAATGGCAGTATCAACCTTGCTGAACCTGAAGAAGAGGCGATTTCTTTCTTGTCTGAACATTGGGAGCAGTTAACATTGGATCAGCATTTTTCCTGTTGGCTTCTACTTACGAACTATACATGAATATTATGCAAATGAATAAATGAGATTTTTTTTTTCTGGAGGGGGGCTGCTAAATTTATGATGAAATCTTGAATACTTCATGATAGGAGTTTTCTATCAATTCAGGAAAACAAAACAAAACAAAATCTATTTTACTCAAACAGCACACTATACATTACTGTACATCACAACTGCACCCTTATTCTGTCTGACCTTACTCTTTCATTTACTCAGATGGGCATGCATAGTCCAGGGGCTGTCTCTAGAACAACAATACCGAAATCCATGAAACACTCTGCTATCCTGAAAAATAATAAGAATGGGCAGAAAATTTGTAAACATGATTTTAGTGTTCCATGAAAGCAAAGGCCAGCTTCAATTGATGCTGGCCCAGCAGGTCATTCTTTTCAGTATCTTTTTCTTGCTATTATAGCCTAGCACAAAAGCCCATTTGGATGGCCATTACGCCATGCTCTCCTGTGACCAAATGGCAGTTTTGGAGTTGTTGTGGGAATGTTGATTTAAGCTGCCCTTTCCCCACATTTTCTTTCAGCATTGTTCCATGCTGTCCGAGCCCTTTAAATATTGATGAAGCATCCTATAACCATAATTACAGGGGGCATTTTTTGTGCATTCATTGTCCTTGTGCTGCCATCCCTGCTGAAGGTTTTTCATGTAACTGACAGTATAGAAACTGGATCTGATACTGCCCATTCTGCCATTGCTTGCACTTAATTATTATTGATCATTTACCATACATTGCATTACATCATGGAAGTGGAGTTTGCGTTCCAAACTGAGTTGTCTTTACCCATTTGTTGACATTTCTAAAATGGTGTGTTTATAGCACAGAATCCATATGCCAGCCAAGTCAGGATAAAATATTTAGTTAACATCAGTCTAAGAAAATCAGTATTTCATTGACTGAAAATTCCAAGTGATGTAACCCTCTGACCAAAACTGGCATTACTATTGGGTGCAGTCAGAACTTTGCTGTAGTCTGCTGCACCCATTGCAAACCAACATGGTGTTATACACCGTATGTACAATTCAACTGCTGAACTAAATTGATTTGTTTGCGTTCAAGACAGCAGAAAGTATATTTTAGCTTTGGAAAAAAGTTTAGTTTCTGAATACACAGTGTAGAAAAATGCGCTAGCAGACTTAGTATCCACATTATTTATCTTCAAATGCAAGGTTAACCTTTACTTGTCTTTTAGTTTAAGATTGGTCAACTTATATAAAGGAAATATAATATCATAGATATCTTTATACATTCTTTGAAGAGCAGGACAATATTCCTGACCATTCAATGTGAAACTTGCATTTAACTGCAACATTAGGCAGTTTCTCTGTGGGATTTGCTGATTTTCAAAAAATTATTTTTACGTGGAAATATCACACGCTGATGTGTTTTATGTATATTTCCTACACACTGCATTTCTAAAATAATTTTACCCCAAAACACAATATTTTTTCATGATTTAAAAGCATCTTCCCTCGTCAAACTCAAATAAGACTCCCTGAGATATATTTTTAATATTCATGGACATAAGGAGATTTTTGAGCCAGTCTGAGATGCAGATCTTGCAAATAATAATAAAAAAGAGAAATGAAATCAAGCCCCAAACGCTGTTACTTGTATGCTATTGAGTCTTGTCAAGATAATTTGCAGTTCAACTCTGACAAGGTTATCATTGGGTTTCAGCTCTTTTTAGATTCTTGTTGGCTGTTGCATTCTTTTGAAGTCCAATTTGTAGCCGACAGTTTCTCCACGAGTGATCCAGAGACGCTAACTTAATAAATAATTGCTAGACGTTTACATCTATGAATACCAGGACATACATTGGATCTAAAGAGAGACCACGAGGGTTCTAACTTTAGATGGAAAAAAAGCACTTCTTTCACTGTGTTTTTTTATATTTTATTTATTTTTACAATTACTTGAGCTTTGTAAAATTACTAATCAAAAACATCCTTTTCAGACCCTATTCCGTATTTAGATGGCCACCTTTGATAGCTAATTCATGACATCCACCCTCGGGGGTAAATCTATGCTTGGCAGAAAATGTTGGTCATTAGTTGGAGAAGATCATGCCATAAATAATTGAAATCTTAAGCATTAGCAGTTATTGCTCGTGTAGAGCTGATATGTCCACACCTGTTGCAAGAGATAATCAAACTCTTACTTTGTTTTCAAAGGTGTAAAAACTCAAAAGAGCATGTTGATTCAATACTGACCAACGTTCACAGGCTTTGGTTGGTGATGTATGCTCCCTCCATACATAGTATAGTAAGAAAACCAGTGGGGCCCATTCATCATGTCATGTCTTCCTCCAGTGCAGGGTGAAGAGCTCCAAGTTAAGATAGAATGGATGAAAGCCTTGGTACAGCTATGGCTCCATCGTGCTACGGTGATTCACGATCCCTGGTGACTTGGTCTGGAGAGAGATCAGTTTAGAGCTGTACAGTAACTCACTGTTGCCTCTTAAGAAACTAAGCTGTATTACAAGACGAGGCTTCCTGATAGCTCCTCTAAGCAAAATTGATCCTCTTACAACTCACACCCTTAAACTGAAAATATTATGAAAGAGGAAAGACCTGAATAGATATGTAATTAATAAAAAAAATGGAGCAATATCACATGAAACTGTTGATTTCCTTTGTTACTGAAGGGTTACTTTTACCTGTGTCTGAATTACGGTGTTTTTTGCACTATGTGTGCATCTGTAAGTGCTAAGTCTTTATGTTCAGTGGGAATGCAAGTGAACTAAATGCCAAGGGCAAGTGGTAAAAGGGAAGGTTGAATCTGAGAGGTAATTTGGCTCTCCAGAGGTAAAAGCCTCATCTGTACTTGCGTGCTCAGGTAAAAGCTTTATACGTATGGGGAACATGTGCGGGAGATAGATAAGAGAGACACGAGCAAGTCCCTATGTGTATTTTATGTCTGTGTGTCTCTGAGTCTTTTGTGTCGGTGTATGTGTCTGTGCGTACGCACATTTGGCCCCTGCTATAATGTAGAAGCCAAAGTCCTGGAACAGTACTGTCATTTACTGCTATCCCAAGGGTAAAAAAAAATAAGATAGACAGAGGAATACAGATAGATAGATAGATAAATTGATTGATGGATATGGAGACAGACAGACAGACAGACAGACAGACAGACAGACAGACAGACAGACAGACAGATAGACAGAGAGAACTCCACAGGGACTCAGCAATCAGGAGACATGGCAGTCGCTTGGTTCTCAGTTATAATGGATGAGTTGAGGTCTTCCCCTGTTCCCTGTGAGGCTTGGTCCGTCTCCCCCCCTGTATTTTGCTCCGATGTTCTCTTCAGGCTAACAGTCAAGCATCAGCAAAACCCATATAGAAGCGCACAGTCATTCACCTCACATACGCACCTTCTGAGCAGTCTTGTTTATTTCATTTCATTGATCGCCTATCTGCTTTATCTTGTCGCTTGATCTCCTGTTCGTCCCGGTGTCTCCTGTATGCTCCAGGTTGTTGTTTTGTCAGCTTTATAAATTCTGATTGTCTGCTTCTGCGGGCATTCTTGCTGTCATGTCGCCCCTCCTCCATGCTCCTGGTTTATGTTCTTTATCTATTCCCTGTTGTCCTTTTACGGGGTCTGTCTGGGGGCAGAAGGTAAAAGACATTTTATAAAAATATCAATGCAAACCTGATGTCTGCGCACCCTCCACCATCCCACCAGTCTCAGTTGGCAGAAGGGGTGCAGAGGTGGGGAGAGTGGAGGGCAATCAATTAATCTGATCAAGCGCTTTAGGAAATGGAGAGCGTAAGCGCTCCTAGGGGATGGATATCCATCTCCTTGGGATGATTGAATTACGCACAGAGTAAGAGTTGGAGAGGAGGGAGGGCTAGAGAAATGAGGTGGTTAGGGTGACAAAGGATGAGGGAGCATGTGCTTTGGAAACACAGCGAGAATGCGTGTGCTTGATGCGGGTGAGTGAAATATAGAAAGAAAGCAAATGAAAAAGACTGTGGTAAAAGAGAGATGGGGTCTTTGCAAAAGCAGCGGTGGAGAAGAGTCTTATTTTTCTCTCTCATTTCCCAATCGGACAATTTACATTTTTATGTGTCATACCTTGTGGCTGATAACCCCCGCTTTTGACAGCTATATTACAAGGCATGGGTACATCATTTGGCTTTTGTGTCAATTCACAGCTCAGTGCTTCTCTGAATGAATTTATCACTTATTTTGAGGAACAGTTTTTTTGTCTCGATTGACATTTAGCAGTGAGGTTGCAGATCACAAACTCTCACCTCATCTCTCATCGTCCAAGTGCCTACATGACCAGGAATAAGCTTGATCGGAATATGAATTGTGGAAAGCACCGGTAGTGCGGTGATGTACATGGCAGCTCCTCGAACAGTGAGACAAGATGACAGATGTGGCAGAACTGGGAAAAAAAAGTCTGTGACATTCATTTTCATGTAAATGATCATGTCTGTAAACATGGTGAGCAATATCTGATTATTAGAATGATGGAATGCCATCACAAAAACAAAATAAATGGTAGGACAAGACCAAAAAGCATGATTTTAGCCATTCTAGCTCTTTACAGATACTTTGTAATTGAAGATCTATCAGCTGTGTGGATATCAAGTGCCCGTTCACGTTGATAAAACATAGTTGTATGCATATTTCAATGAGTTGCCACCAAAATACCAGTTCGGAATTCCATGCCCATACATTGTCGTACAGTAAGAACAAATGCCACTAAAATACGATGTGCATTTTAGACAGCTCTTTCACAAAAGTGCCTCATCAAGTGAATTCTTTTGTTTTGAAGCTTTATGCTATTATGCATTATTCAGCTAAGAACCGCACTTTTGCTTTTGAATACTAGACTTGCAGAAAATGACCTTCTCCTCTACTTCTGTTGAATGCATACCACAGCTTCTCTCCTACTCCATGTGAATGATTTCTTATCTGCTGTGAGCACTAGAGCTTTGTCAGGGAACCTTTGAATAGACAGAGTAAAATGGGGTTAACCATGCGTTTTCTCCAGCTCCCTGGCTGAAAGCTGGATACTCCGGGGTTTGGGGGTGGGGGTGGGGTGTAGTTCTGTGTCATCAGTAAAAAGATGAAACACAATAAGGGGAGAGAATATGAACAAGCCCCCCTGGGATTTGGTTGAGAGGAGAGAGAGGAGAAAAAGAGGGAGTTTAGGTTAGAGTCGTTGAAAAAACACCAGGCATCCACACTGAAAAAAGAAGGAAGTCGTTGGGACGGCCTTCAACACTGGCTTACCATCGTGTCCTCTATAGGCTACCTCCGTGGAGGCAGTGAATTGTCAGCTTACTGCTGGGAACAAGACGGATGAGATGCGCCACTGTCCATGCTGCCGATGTAATGGCAGAAATGGAGGGATTGTTGGAACGGAGGCACCCAGCAGAGAGAGCTTGTCAACAGATCTTGAACCGCTACACCGCCTGCTGCCCTCAGCAGTTATTCATAGCAGACGAACACCACATGAGGCTAATGATGGTTGTTTAGCCTGTGGGCCTTCCACTCTTGCTGTGGCATGAAACAATAGCAAAAAAAAAAAAAAAAAAGACTGTTCAGAGATAATAGAGTATTATTGAAGAAACCTTTATTTCAAAAGACAACTTACAACATGGATCAATATAAGATTGTTCACTTTTTTAGTCTTGTCTCGTGGAACAATGTGATTCAACTATGATATGCAGCTTAAATTTCCAGCTATTGTTATATTTATCTTGAAAGTTTCCACACACAATGCAGTCTTCCTTGACAGGTGAAGCATTCTGCAGCACTATAGTACCTCCCTCTCTGGTCTCCAATCTTGAATCACCCCTCTGGACACCCTGTTAATCTCGGCTGCCTCTTCAGGCATACACGTGTCCAAACCCAGCTCGGACCCCACACAGTTGGCTACCCTGCAGATGGAAACATGGGACTCTGGGTAGCTGGAGGTAAAGGAGGGAAGGCAAAGTGATAAATGACATCACAGTGAAGAGGGGGAAGGAGACTGTGAAAGGGGCAGTGTGGCTACCAAATTAGACAGAGACAGAGGACAGACAGACAGGGACATGGGTTGTCTGCCAAAGCTACAAATCAGCTGCACCCCGCCCACCCACAAAATAAGCCAGAGATCTATTGATTGGCACTCGAATTTGCTAGCGGGCTCCAGCTCAAAATGGAGCCTTTAATTAACTTAATGGACCTGCTGCAGCTGTGTGTGAGCCAGTGAAAGAGGAATAGAAATAGATAGACGGAAGTTGCAGTGCTAGAGCCAGCATAACGAATAAGTGGGGTTAACTGCGGACCACTTCGACTATCAGTCAGAATGGACGGCGGTGACACAAGAAGATAGACTGAGGTGAGAGAAAGAGATGGCTAATGCTTTTTGAGCTCTTTGGTAAATTCTGCTGCTATTTGCTATGACCAACAAACTCTGCACACTGAAATGTATCCTTTCAACTGATCTTGCAGCAACAGAATCAAATGGACACCAAATACTTGTTCAACTTGCCTGTTTTGTTGATTTGAATGTTCATTTCTTAAAGGGCAGTCAAACTTTGTTATACTGAAAGATCAGTTGCCAACACACAAAATGGCAAAGTCGCTATAAACCTGGACCTCGTTCTGAGCACTGAAGTCTACACTTTTCCTCTCAGCTCACTCTTCCCTCCCCAATCCACCATTCTCATTCTTGTCCACTCATCCATTCTGTCAAAGGTTAATTGGATTGGAAATGATTCGATTCATTCTGGATGTTAATGCTGTTATCATGCTTTTGTTTGAAAAAAGGAAAGAAAAGCTACCATCCCTGCGCATACACATGCACTTAAGCCTAATTTGAAATAAAGGGAAAAAGAAAAAATGCAATTTAATCTTTTTTTTTTTTTTTTTTTTACTCTTGCTAAGGCTTGTCCCCACAAGTCTTTTACTTTAAATTATGGCAGAATTTCATTACCTTGAAAGCTTTTCTGCCTCCTCCCCCTGCTCCCCTTCCTGTCTCCAATACTTTGAATGGATCAGGACTAATGTCTTTCTTGTAACCCCAAGGTCGGAATATTTGGATCCATAGAAGTGCTCAAGGGTCCCTGTGATTAATGCACTGTACAAAGAACCATGGAATAATGCGGTGGCTGATGGCTGCAGATGCCCTAACCCCCCCTCCTCCGCACGCGCATGCACACACACACACTCACACTCACACAAACACACACACGTCTACATCCACAGGAGGCAAGTGAAGGTGGGGGCCGCTCTCTTGATTCTCCCAAGTAGTGCAAAACCATGCTCACTGGTGCAAGGAGCTTTACGGTATTCTTTCCACCATAGGTTACATGCTTACTCGCACTGGGTTTGTTGGACAAAATGACCCTTCCAACTGCATAAAGAATAATGGATTTACATGAGAGCACCATCATTTTCTGTTGAATTCCTTGATATAAAAAAAAGTTTACTAGTTTGTCCACACTTTGACAAGTATTTTCAATGTACTCATACCAGTTAGCATTCCCTCTCACATGCCTATTCATATAACCTCTAGATGCCAAAGATAATTGTTTTCCCAGTTCTGGTATCTACATTGAAACAGCGAGTGCTTAATTATGGCCATGGCTTGATGTTTTTGCTCAAACAAATCCGAAATGTCTGGTAAAAATGTGAAGTTCTCTGTTTCTGTGATCGTCTTTCCGAGGTCCCTGCAATAGCTGCTGTTTAAGCTCCACAGGCCCCTATTGATCATGGAGACAAGGCCTTTATTCTGAAAGTGTTTGCAGAGTTGCAGTTGCTATCTCCACATTTGTTAATTATTTACATTTGTTTCCACAAATCTAATCAATAGTTAATTGAGCCTGAAGTGTAGTCAGAGAGAATAAGAGAAACTACTCACAGTTTTCAGAATTTATTCCCAGGGTTTTTATCATCATCCCTCATGCCCTTAAAGGTTTATCCTACATACGTTGTCTTACCAAGATTAACTTGTTTAGTTTTTAATTCAATATTCCTCTCCAAAATAAAAAGTAATATTCTTTCGTCATCCTTTCTTTATCCTTTGTCTCTGTCAAGCTTTCCCTCATCATGAATTCATAAAGGATTGTCCCCTACTGCTGCTTGCATCCTGCCTGGTTTTTAAATTGGTTAGCTTTTCATAGCTACCCAGTAGTTTCCAGGCCAGTAGCGGGGCGGATGTCTATTGCCTGTGTTTTCCAGCAACCTGCAGCACTACCGCAGAGTGGATAATCTTCAAAAAAATCACACCTGGCTAAGCTGCTGGGTGTAGCGGCCACCACTTACACCTCCTCAGCTGTTCGAGGTGAGCCTACTGTGGTGAGAATTGTGCAAGCTATGAAATGAACTATGACTGCAGTGGAACTTTGCAGCGATTGGCCTTTGACGATGTCTCTTTGACAAGACACTGAGCCCCTATCTGCTCTCAGTGGTTTGTTTGGGGCCTTGCATGGCCGCTCTGCCCATATCAGTGTGTGAGTGAATGGGTGAATTTGATCCAATTTGTAGAGCTTTTGAACCAGAAGGTGAAAGTGCTATATCAGTGGAGACACTTACCATGAGTGATGCAGCCACTGCATTTGGAGCTTGTAATTTTAGGAGAGGCACAGAAATCTCTATTTGCAGCAGAGGAGGGTCTCAGCATAGCACTGATACAAGTTTAGTATGGTGCAGGTAAAATGTTGTAGAGTACATAGCCTAAGGAAAGCATATTTTAGAGTAAACATGGCCTTTAAGTATCATGATATTTTGGTGGGCTACCTGTAGTACATCAGAGAAGGAAAGCTCAAAAGATATATCCAATAGGTTACTGTTTAGTGGTCTAATTTTATCTTCACACTTAAAGTAACAATGATTCTGAGTAGCAACGTTATTAGAGTACAAAGAACTCATGGCCATTTTCTTGACTGAAAGTTGCTGACTAGAATGCACTCCTACTTGTTGTCTCTGGTAGGCAGATGCAAAAGAGAGTTCTCTGAAGTCCAGTAACTTTATTTTATCAATGCACATTTATAGAAAATCCATTTGCATAAGATTATCGAACTAAAACTATCTGTTTTCTTTATGCTGATAGGTGAACTATTGAAAAGACACAGACAACTATCATCGATATTCTGCTGACTGCATTTCTTTAACAAAAAGGATTCCTAAGCATATTTTTTCTTATCTCAGTTGAATAATTTCTTTTACTGGTTGCTTATAAAATGTAATTTAGCCCCTTAAAGGGGACTTAAATTGGATGCTATTGAACAAGTAAGCTAGTCTGCTAAGCTCTTGGTTTACCTATATGGTAGGGAATATTAAGATTGCTTGTACAAAGGAGACCATTCTTATGGTAACTGTCAGTTGTCATTCTCCTGTTGGTGAATGTTTAATTTAGTTTGCTAATTAAATTTTAAGTACTGTAATTTCTGGACTATTGAGTGCACCTGAATATAAGCCGCACAGGCTAAAAATAATGGTATCACTATCACTGTCTCCCTCCTGCGTACTAAAACCATTAAAGTCGTCTTCTTCAGTGTTGGAATTGAACAGCCTCAGAATTACTTTGTCAAATACTTCCTCATTCTCACTTGACGGCATGAAGCTTGTTATCCCCAAAAAATCCATAAATTAGCGACATCATTGTTTAAGCCGCAGTGTTCAAAGTGTGTGGAAAAAAGTAGTGGCTTATTGTCCGGAAATTACGGTATTAAATCATTATTGATGCACATTTACATTTAGTTTTTCCTTAATGATTGATTCTCCAAATTATGTCAAAGTGATTTGCAGAAAGAGGGGCTCTTTTTTTTTATCTATTCTTAGAATAATATCTACTTTAAGACTCAGTTTCCTCTATTTGTGTGAGCTGCCTTTTTTTTAAATGTAAGCCTGTCTGGTTTCTGCCCGTCATCCCATATGTGCTCTGTGCATGCTAAACTGAGCCCCGATGTACCTTACAGACAGCCAAGGAAGATTTCAAGGTCAGTAAAATTTCTAATTGTGAAAGCTCACAAGCGAATGCTGCAGCACAAAACAAACAAACAAAAAAAAACCAAAGTGCAATTATTAGAACTTTGGAAAAACTGATGACAATCACTCTTTGTGTTCTGAACTAAACAGAAAATGCATATTTTACTTTTGACATTTCTGCCACTTTTGTTTTGACAATTATATGAAACCAACATGTATGGTACCTGAAATTTAAGTAGGTCGGAGTCATTGGTGATTGAATGATTTAGTGTTTGAGAAAGAATCTGAACAGCACCAGTCGTAATTTCTTTAAGAAGATTCCTTTAAGGGGAGAAAGCGACATTGGTCTGTTAGAACTCTCTGGTTGCAACATGAGATTCAGTTTCAAAAGCCTTTTCTCATGAAATGGTTTGCATACATCCACACCAAAAGTCAGAATATAAATATTGGAAGCAAATGGGTTCTCCTATGAATTGTTATGCTTTGCTATCTATATGTATGAGGAAGTCTTGAGTGGCTCAAAAGTAGGCTGGGGTGGTGCAGGACATTTATGACAGCTGTGAGACAGTGGTGAGTTGTGCTTTAGGTGTGACAGAGAAGTTCAAGGTTGAGGTGGTGCTGCATCAAGTATCAGTTTGAGCCCCTTCTTGTTTGCTATGTTGATGGACAGGCTGACAGATGAGGTCAGACAGGAATCACCATGGACTATGATGTTTGCAGATGACATTGTGATCTGTAGTGAAAGCGGGGAATAGGTGGAGGAGAATCAAGAGAGGTGGAAGTATGTCCTGGAAAGGAATGAAGGTTAGCCCCGGCAAGACAGAATATATGAGTGTGAATGAGAGGGACCCAAGTAGATTGGTGAGGTTACAAGGAGCAGAGACAAAGAAGGCGGAGGATTTTAAATACCAAAGGGCCATGGGGAGTGTGGAAAAGAAGTGAGGAAATTTGAGCAAGCTGGTTGGGACGGGTTGTGAAAAAACCAACCGCTCACTATGTATATTTTAAACAAAATAAAAGCCAATCCCCAAAACTATACAGAAACCAGATATTTGAGCAGCTTTGCTCTATATGTGTGTGTGTGTGTGTGTGTGTGTGTGTGTGTATAAAACGGGGCACCCTCCACTGTAATGGTGCCATCAGTGCAAAGCTATTCTAATCATTGGGGGTCTTGCCTTTCATACATAAACACTGCCAATACCTGAGACATAGGGTTCGGTTTAAGACCTGTGTTGCATTTTTATACAAGTAGGTCACCATTGGAGGTTTTCTGTTTCTGACATTGGGGGGCAGCTCTCCGAGCTGCGGAGATCCCAAGGTTCTGTGTCTAGAAACCAGATCCAAAGTTCCCTAATCCCATTTTTTGTTCATTCAGCTATTTTTGCCATCACAAGTTGCTCATGGTCTATGTCTCTTGTATCAATGTGGCGTCTTGAGCAGCGCTGTTTTTAATTTTGCTCGAGTCACATGATGAACACATCAGCGCACAGACAGTCACTGAAAATCCTCTTGTAACGAGTCGATTGGAGTTTATGCGGACATAGGACAAGGGAAAATGGCTGGCCTATGAATGTCTGTCAGATTTTTGATCTGACATTTTCTTCCAGGCATACAGATCCACCAGCTAAAGCCTTGTTAATGTCAGATTTATTGTGCATTTCTACAAGAGGGGCTTATGAAACTTACCTCCAAAGCAGTGGTTCACCTTAAAGAAAACTGGTGCTTGACTATTCCTCAAGACTCGCTTTTAAAATAGCTTGACAAATAAATATTCACAGTGGTGTTTTCCAGAAACTCCATCTAAGGAATATGCCTTGCATCAAAGGGAGAATCCACCTCCTCAATTTAGCTCTGATTTTCTACTTTAACATGTATGCTTGCCATTGTTAACTGAACGATGTGTCAATGACTAATCTGCCTGGGTATTTGACCACCACAACTTGTATTGGCTTTGGTGTTTCCTTATCGCACCTCGGTTTCCAGGCTGTCACTGATAAGAGGGAGGGAACAGAGGAAGGTGTATGTGTGTGGAAACTAGTGGCATGAAAGGTAAGAAAAAGAGAAGGGTGAGAAACATAATGAGAGGAGGCGAGACCTTGTTGTCTTATTTCTGGCATACACTGGGCAGAGAAGGTTGCATTCATCTATCCCATTTAAGATATGTCCCTGCTTCGTTTGTTTTATACATGATGTAAAGTGCAGATGTGTACACACACACAGATGCATCTTGTCTGTATTTGTCAGTGTAAGAAGGAAGGTTTTGTAATTTGTGTTCAGATGGATGAGCAATAGAAATGGCAAGCAGTGCGGTGCCAGTCGTGACTCCAATTTCAATCTAGGCCTGACCTGACCTAGCAGTATTGCTAAATCTGCCTTGTTACATGACGGGTGCTCTGGCTCACCTCGCCTCACTGAGACAACCTCTGGCTGCAATCTGGGTGTCTTTGTCAGCTCAGAGCAGTCTGGCCCACGGAATTGCTGAGGTTGTGGATTTTCTTCTCCTCCCTCACTCAATCTCTACCCCCTCCGTTCCTTCCCTACATCCACGGATCAGCATTTTTTTATTTGCTGTCACCTATTAACACTTCCATGTATCAGAGATTTTTTTTCGCCAGTGGGATTGGAGTGGCACAGGAAACCCCTTGGATCGTTCCTTACTGGTAATTAGAAGCCCACAGATGTCTCACTGTATCCCACTCAATGGCCGGCTACAAATTAAGGGAGGACATACAAAAAATGAAAGCTCAACAACACATGCAAGGGGACTGACGAGAACAAGGAGAGTATAACATACATACACGGGCTTTATTAACTGGGCTCTTACATGTATGAGTGGGTGGTAATTCCGCTGCTCTTTAGTCTTAGGAGGATCTGTCTCAATTACCCTAATGAGGCAGAGTGACTGTCTTTCTAGAAAGGCTATGGGAGGCCAGGAATCCTGCGAGGTAACACAAAACAGGTGGGAAAGCAAGGTCCCCATTTTGTGTGTGTGTGTGTGTGTGTGTGTGTGTGTATGTGTGTGTGTGTGTGTGTGTGTGTGTGTGTGTGTGTGTGTGGCAATCCGGGTGTGGATGTCATGTGAAGTTAAATCGAGCATGCCGGGTACCCCACGAGCCGATGTTAGCTAGCTGTCTGACACATAGTGACCTACAATACGACAGTGCACATCACTTTCTCATCTGAGCTGTCAGGAAATAGCAGTTAACCCCAACCTGCCCTGAACCTTGACCCTCCCATAACTAATACATAGATTCAATAAAGGCTAGCATGGAGAATGTCACTATATGTAAGCCCATGCCTCCCTGTGAACCCTGGCTTGTACCAAACCATAAATGAGGTGTGTGACTTGGAAAGTCTTATGGTTGTTACAACATACAGTATATAACGGTAGAATGTGGCTGTTGAAAACTTCAATATTTCTCCACTGCAATACCATGGCCTTGCTGATTTCTGACAAGTTGTAATGGAACCCACATCTATTCTTGATATTACCATTTTCCTCAGCAAACTGTATCACTATGAAAGCTATCAGCACAGTGTCATCATCACCATTACCCTCATGTATCCAGCTTTCCCCTTCACATGACATTTCATTAGCAATTCAATGCACAGCTACTCAACACCCTCTGGCCTCTTAGGAATATATGTCAGTTAAAGAGCAATGGGCCTCACAATTATTGTGTTACTCATATAAACCTTCCCTATAATGTATTTACCTCCCCTGAAACATTGTATTCTCTTAACTGTATTATTTTCTCTTGTATCAGTTATTATTACTGATATTGTGCACTAAATGTAAGACTCAAGAATGCATTATTGATCCGTGGATGCTCGAACAGTATCACAATACACATAAACCACATTTTGATTGTGAGCACTAGAGTGATCCAATAAAACCAAACACACTGTCTACTTCGACTAGTCGGCATGTCAGCTGGTCTTTTTTTGTTTGTTTCATACAATGCTGCTTTCATTGTGACAGAGCAAGACATGGTTCTTGAAAGCAATAATATTCCTGACAATCATCTACACCTTGTTGACAAAGCAGACTCATGGAGTGAAATATGGCATGATATGGCTTCCATATATTACTCTGAAAGCATGCCCATTGACACTGCCAAAGCCATTTGAATCGCACCCCTTCCTGTAAAATAAAACACCTTGCCAAGACATGCCAAGACCAATTATAACTAATATATTGTTGCAAATGTAAAATCATTATCAAATAAAAAACTTGTGTAAAGGATCATCGCGTACAATTAAACAGCTTCATTTGTATGGGCGCTTGGATGATTTACATCCAGTGATGTTTCTTTTAGTTTGTGAGTAAAAAAACAAACAAACAAACCGAAAATTATATACTGCTCTATCCAGTTGACCATAAAGGGCAATATCTGTGGCAGATTAAAATACCATTTTGAATTCGGTATTGTTGAGAAGTAGAGATTTCTTGCATTTTCATTGTTTTCTGCAAAATCAGGAAAATAGTCTTGCTACCTATACTTCCAATATTCCTATAAATAAACCTCAATCCTGCTTGTGCATTTTTCATCAAATCCGAAACCCCAATGAAACATTCTCAGCATCATCACGCTTTAAATTCTTTGCTCTGGGATCTTACCGATACCCAAGCCTTTGCTCATTATTGCAATAATTTCAGTAAGCTATTCCGTACATGCATTTTCTTTGGATTGTTTTGGCAAGGTCTTTGTTTTCTAACCGTTTTTATTTATTCATTTTTTTTCATCCTGATTGTGCGTTATCATGAGACTAAAGCTATAACTGCAAGCCACATCTCCGTTTTTAAATTCAATGGCTACAAAAAAAGGCAGAAATCATTTGTCCTTCTCTCTGGACCACTGAGTGAAATATGATACATAGGCCTCACATATGTCTAAACTGAAGAAGCACATTGTGTTTTCTCAAATCTTCTCTCCCTCCCCACTATGTCTTTCACACTCTCAGTCACACAAATCAAATGGTTTCCATTTGGAAAACTCTTTGCAAAAAACTAATAAAGATTTTTTTTTTTAATTTATTGCAAGATTCATTTCAATTTATTAGTCTGAGGGACTGTGCACTTTTCTAAATGGCCGCACCCTGTTGCTGCTCACCAGAATGCTTCTCCTATTATTAGGGAGATAAAAACATTGTCTGCTCATGCCAGAGATGATTTAATTCATTGCTATTACATTGGACTTTGAATTGAAATACAGCTGGCAGAACTTGGGTTTAGGTTTGAAAATGTCAATAGCCAACAGTGCCATGTCTCCCTTGTCAGCCTTGACGGAAGACCAATGAGCAGCCAGACTGCCATTTGTCTTCCTGAGTGAGTTTTCTAATAACCATAATGGCTGTGGCAATAAATTACTACCAGCCTGTCACACAGAACACAGTGCAGCATTTAAATCTAACAAAAAGCCCCTAACCCCCCGCCCCTTTATTTTTAAAACTTAGTTACTCCTTCATTCCCCAAAGGAGCACTTTAAGCTAATAGTAAATTGCCCACTCCAGTGGCATAGCATAGTATGTCACTCGTAATGTACAGAGAATCCTTGACTCTCCTTTCCTCTATCACTAGAACTGGATATTTTGCATTTCTTTGGCACTTCTGCAATGTCGAGCCATCCGGACTGTATTACCACTTAACTGTTTGAATTATGCAGCAATGTCCTCACTGCACTGGTCAACTCTGATGGATTCCCACTTAGGTGAGATAACAAATTAATGCTGAAAAATGATTGGAATAAGATGTCATCTTACCCTTGACCTCATCATCATCTGGCCATACCTGACGTGTTTTTCGATCCACTTCTAAAGAAGTTGACTGCAATCAGTCTGCGAGATGAGCAAGTGCTGTAATTGGAGCAGCAGGAGAATATTTGTTCCTGTCTTGCCTTTCAGTGGCAGCAGTTTGCCAGTGGGCTGCCCACGGAGTGTTGCTATCCTGCCATTTGTCAGACAGGGTGCAATTTCCCGGTCATCTGTTTCCATCTATAACTGTAGGTGAGGGGAAAAATGATGAATGATGGTTCCTCAAATGTGGCCCCTCATACGAAGGGACATTACTGGAAGACATGACAAGCAATATTCAAATTCTTATTAGAGATGCCAAGATTTACAGGCTAGGGTGGGTGAGAGCATATTTTTAGGAGTTTGTGTAAAATGTCAGCTTTGTTGTATCTTGTTATCGTGCCACAAGCATTTTTTTAAACGTGTGGGGGACCCTGTTGAATGCTTGGCTAGGTAGTGCCTTTTTGTAGCAAATTAGGCTGGAATGATCTAGACAGGATGTTAACTTTGAACAAACTGTTAACCATTTTCACACATTTTTGAATGATCACCTTTTATGTAAATAGAACCTCGTACTGAAGTGATGTATGTTCTGTGATAAGAAAATAGGGATGCATTTTTGTTTGACCTGATCCTGGAGCCCTCTGGTTTTTCAGGGAAACCCTCTGTGGAAGTTGGCTATTATGTCACAAATATTTCTGCATGTCTAAATAACGAACACAGTGGCGACACCCTTGTTAGCAGGACTTCAGTTCAGAAGGTTTCAACCTGAGTGAAGAATGTAAGTTATACACATGCCAAACTTAAATTGACAGTAAGCCACAGAGAATCTACTGTAAATACTATCAAGCACTCAACAATAACGTTGGCAAAAATGCTAAAGCTAACAGGCAAGCCTGTCATAACGGACTGTATTTGACCTAAATTTACGACATTAGGTCTTGGGTTTTATTGATTTCTTTCACAAAGGCCTTGCATAATAGATGACGCGTGACACATTGCTTTTCATTTTCAGTTTGATTTCCTTTGTAACCTTAAGGACTTCATTTGTTGTTAGTTTTTTTTTTTACTTGAAAAGGTGTTTTTTAATTAAAGTAAACTTACAAACATATTTTGTTTGTGCTCTGTATTAGGCTGTAGTTTTAGGAAAAAAAGAGCATCGGGGTGAGTGGAGAATAATTCATCTCTTTATCCATGTTTTCTTCCGGTACTTTTTTAACAGTAGGTTCAGCAAACTCTTACCATGACATATTTAATACCCATAAGCGATGGGAGCAGGGCCTACTTAAACCTGGTTGTTCAGAACTCCCACCCTTGTGAAAAATACCACAGGGGAGTGCTTTTTGTCTTCAAATGCCCTCCATTTACAAGTGACGCACTTCTCAGTCATGTGGGCTTTGCTGAACTTTTTGATAACGGACCGGTGGTGTGAAGATGGATGGAGGGTGGCGCGCCTCAGGGAGGTTGTGTCATGTAAAAAAGCTGCAATGCATGAAAGATTTGCCTGTTAGCAAGAAGCTAGAAATTCCAGTCATTTTTACCATGTGTTTTTATTACATGATTGTGTGAAAAAGAGGCATAGAAAGATGTCATTAAAGATTGATATTCTACTTTGAAACAGGTCCGCTTTGGCAATGTGTCATTTATAATGCGCTTCTTTATTCACTGCTATTCAAGCAGTTGTTATCAAGGCTCATCCCAGCAAAACACAACAATAACAGAATACCAGCAATGCACAGCTGTGGTGCATGATAAGCATGCAAGTCTGCTTCCAAAACTTGGCCGATCAAACACTCCCATCTATTCATTTACCAAAACCAATTATTTTTTCAATCCAAAGTTGCACCTGATACCTCCCCCATCTGACTGATGCAGTGGGGACAGAGGAAAGAAGAGCAGTGACTAGAATAGCCATTGTTCTTCTGAAAGTGGGAGAAGGGCTGTGTTCTTTGTAATCATAAATTGACATGCTTTACTCTAATGGGATGGTGCATTTTGCATGTAAGGAGAGGTAGGTATAATGGTGTTATTGGTATTGAGACAATGCAATGGCTTTGTCTTTCTGCGCTGTTCCCGTGGCCATGAGGTGTTTCCTTTCAAGAAAATCAAATGTATCCTCTTTCTGTTTGTCTAAATGGAGTCACAGTTGTTCATTTGAGTCCTCAAATATGATTTGACATACGATTGATTATGATATCAGAGCTTTCACACCAATATCTTGGAGACAATCATCACCAGGAACAAAAACATAACCAAATTGATGGCCCCCCTCCCCTGTTTTCTTCCTATGTTTTCCATCATGGACACTGCCTGGCACTGAATCTATTTTATCTCTGTAGAAGTTCCAAGTGAGCTTAAACGCTGAGCCTTCGAAAAGCGATGAAGAGATGTCTCATTTCTAAAATAATTACCCAATTATTCTCTGATATTTCCTGATATCATATAGAACAATGAAAAGCCATCTTTCCAAGTTGTACTTGACTACGCTTCTACTTCTCCTTAAGATGATTTAAGTGCAAAGAGAAAATGCTTTTAAACCAATTGGTCTTTGATGTGTATTGACAGAGAAATATTCCATGTTTTAAATATGCCACAGTTTTACAAGGTCTGACTGAAAGGCCCACTCAGCAACACAAAGCCACATTTTCACCATGGTCAGCATGCAGATGCTCACCCAGTCAGTGTGCTGCGCTATTTTGATGAAATATATATGGTTATGTGGGTTGTGCCAGTGACACATCTGTCCCACATGTTTTGCTGAACAACTGCAAGGTCAAACACACAAGTTTCATCATCAAAAAGTAGTCAAACAAGAATCGGTTAATAAATAATTTTATCGTCTTAATGTTGGGAAATATATTTTTTATCGGGAGTGAATTATTGTCACTGCACTTAAAAGGTATTGTAAGAAATTAAGACAATTTCAGGTTATCTGATCCTGGCATGGGATCCCTGTAGGCAGCATAAATATAACTTTCTTGACATGTGGCATTTAATGTCATTATTGTAGCTAACAGCCACTATCTATAATCCATTACAAAGTATGTTGACAGCTTTTACAGTGTTGGCGTTTGGATCACTTGAGCTAATTTAGATAGATGAAATTGTCTTCTTCTGCATGGTTAAAGGATGGAGCCGAGACAAAAAACATTGGTCTGAATTTTACATTTTTAAGCTGATTCATGATACGAATAAGCAAATCACTCCCATTTGTATTGTTAATTGGATGCTGGTGAAGAAAAATATGCGGGTTCCTATTTGGCAGTACGGTACAGATCAGGGAGGCAAGATTGGATTCAAGTGTGTTGTTACTCTTTACCTGCATAGACAGTTGCCATTACTACTTATGGATATGTGTACTGAAACAGTGAGGGTGGTATTCAATAGAATGAATGACTGACCCTCTTGAAAACACAAAATACATAAGTAATTCCCCCTTTTGGCCTTTATGTTGTCATTTGGTTTCAAAAGAAATCGCAGTACATTTTATTTACGAAGTTACAGATAAATGTCCAAGCATTTGAAACACTGCCATTTAGTTTCTATGATCAAAATGAGCATAGTGAATGATTAGGAATAAGCAACTCTGGTGGACTGCGCCTAAAAGGAATGGCAGCTCCTGTTACTGCGGGAGCTATAATGATGCACTGTTTGCGACCCCCAAACGAGACTGATCAATAAGTCACTCCAATGAAGTGGCACATCGATTACGCCAATGACAGGGCATTTACAGGTTTAATCTGTATAATGAGTGTAACCTTTTTCTTTTAACCACCTGCCTCTGCGTGTCGTAGACCTTTCCGAGGCCAACGGGAATCAGAAATGGAGCAGGGGCAAAATAAGATGAATGTCCATATGTGGCTGTGTCGTGGGAGGTTGTACTAGATAAGAAAGAGGCGAGGAGTTAAGGACTTAAGATAATGCAGAAAGTCCAATGAATGGAAATGTGAAGGCAGGATGTGGTGGGGAGCGCAGACAGGTGCATGTGACACCTGGGCCTCTGCTTGTGGTCCCAGCTGTGGGTGAGATAGAAGATAGTGGAGAATTCATCATCTACCACTCATTTGTATTCGGTGTAGAAAGGCTACGAGTGATTAATGTGTGTCATGGATAAGGCGAAGCTCCACAATGTCTTCAGCATTTATAGCCTATCCTCCTGGTTTTGCTTTTACACTCCTAACTAAGCCGAGACAGCTCCCTCTGCCTGAACAGCTCCCTTTCTCTTCCATTCTTTCCATATGCTTGCTCAGGCCGATAGTGATACTGTGATTAATGAGGTTCCTCTGTATTTCTTGGAATAAACAGAGTTGTTGAAATTCTTAAAACCAACTGCAATTAATTAACTAAAATGATTAGAAATTAACTGAAATGCTGCCCTTTAAGTCCTTTCCCATGGCAGTAATTCAGGCTATATCTCACCCGTCATCCTTTATTTGGCGTGTTGTGCAAAATGACACAACCTCCAATCAGAAAAATGTTATGAATGCCAATTAACCTAACTTTATATCTGCGTTTCACCAGCTAAATACTGTGTTGCCAGTTGGACTGTAAAAGTATTGATTTTCACATTAATTAATTTGCTTTCTGGGCAGAAGTTATTTTTGCATACTTACCAACAGATGAAAAAAGAAAAAAGAACATGATTGCTCCAGCACCTCGCCAGACTCTGAATATTTTCTGTACCACTTGTTATACAGTGAATTACTGATAATTATTTATATTTTAGTCAGCCAATGTCTCACCCCTTCAGTGATACAGAACTTTAACTATCCTGTTACATTGTGGGCTGAACTCGGGGTTGCATGGCAAAAATAACCACTTAATTATCATCTAACCTCTTGGCCTTGCTGTTCCAGATTGTCCTCTCAATTTGATCTATTTGCACCTGCCACTGGCTTTCCCTCTTTCCCCTCAGCCTTCACTTCCTGCTCCTATTATCGTTCATATGCCTCTGTTACTGCAGTGTGTGTGTGCGCTTGTGAGCAACTCCCTGTCAGCATTTCTGCTCTCACTTGTCACAGCCCCGTATGAAGAGCACACACCCAGGAATTTGTCACAGAAGTGATTTTACTGTGTGCCCATATCATCAAAATGAGATACTATGTTCCATACTAGTCCATTTCTTTGTCTATTTATTTTACTGGGACGTCTACTGGTAGTATGAACTGTACTGAGTATTGTATGGTGTGTGTGTGTGTGTGTGTGTGTGCGTGTGTGTGTGTGTCTGTGTGTGTGCGTGTGTGTGTGTGTGTGTGTGTTTGTTTGAATTTTCTTCCTCGTATATTGTATATTCGGTCTTTGACTTTGTGGACCGCATTCTTCTTTTGCATTTTACACAGTGGTGGTCAACATGTTTTGTGTTGTTGGTTTACCATTGGAAGGTAGACAAGAATTTTAAATTCCAATTTAATAGTGTGAAACTGTTAAGATAAGGCAGGTTAGAGGGAAAAAGCAAACAAGCATGTAATGAAAAAAATCTTCGCACCAACAGCCAAATTAAACAAATGCCTTTATGTTTTTTTGAATATTCCTCTGGGTCCGTTTGATTCAGATATTAGGACATTGTTAGTAGGCTATGGGGAAAATGAACATCAACCATTGGTGCATTTATGTCAGGTCTCTGTCTTGGGTTTTGTTTAGAAGTCAGTCCGTTCCTGTGTTGCCTTGTTTCCCCTTTGCTGGCTGCTCGCAACAAATCACTACTTCTCACTCTCCTTAAGATCCTGATACACACCCACACGTCATCATATTGTCATTTTTACCGTCTTGTACCTTGCTCTCCTTCGTTTTCTCAATTGTTGCCTTTTTTATTATTTATTTATTTCATTTATTTATTTTCTAATTTGGATCATCACCTTGTTGGAATACCTGTATGACCTTGCAGGTGAACTTTTCAGCAAAGCCTTTTGGACCTGCACTGATCAGCTCATTAGTGTTTTCATTTTGTACCTGAGTCTACCTTCCCAGCCCGAGCTTGTGTCAGTTTATGTACCATTGGGTAACCATATTGTTTCACTTCAGTGATGGTTTCAATCAGAAACCAGAATCAAAAACAATTTTTCCTTCCATTTTATTGATTGCCAGGAGCCGCATGTGAGAGGATTTTAGATGGAGCTCGCAACAGTTTTAAAACAGACTGCCTTATCTACCGTAAAGCTAAACTTGAAACTATGAGACACTTAAAGTTGACTCTTTCAAGATGGGCATTTAGCGTTGTCCTACAAAGCTGTTGCACTAAAATTCATTGCATTAGACGTATTCACTTCTTCACACACGGCAATTTGAGCAAAGTCACTATTTGCTCTTGACAGAACAAACTCTGGATGGACCCTCAATTTTCCTGTAATGCATCTGCTGGCATGGCCCATCTGTTTCAAAATATATGATTGAAAATCTGCAAACTATAAAAAAAAAAGAAAAAAAACCTCATCCAACCTCTGCATTCATATTTTCAGATGACACTGCCATTACTAGCTACTAAATTATTATGCAAGCCGAGAGAACAGGGCTCGTCTTCTGGTGTCATGAGGCTAGGTTATCTAGGAGGCAGGCTCTTTAAAGGGAAACTCCTCACAGTATATGTGAAGTGACAACAGTGTTTCAGAAAGGGTTACCAATAATATTCCTCTTTCCATAAATCACAGAGTTACGACATTTATTGTAAATGGTAATTGGATACATGAGAAAAAAAGCCCTTGAATACACACTTGTGCGTTGTTGCATATATGCTAATCAAATGAAAGACAACCGTTTGGAAATGGAACTGTAATTGTGAAGATTCCAGAGAGTGATTAGGTCAGATAATAAAACTGTTTGCTGAAGATGTCACAGCATGGTAAATGCTCTTCCCTGCGGATGGCGCCAAAAATGTCTCCAGGGCACAAAGTGCTCTGAGCATGTTGTCAAGTGAATATTACTGCAGTGTTATGATGTGTTTTTATTCTGTCAGCTCTATCCCCAAGGGCAGAAGACCCTCTCACAACTGTGCTGCCTGCTGGTATACTTTGCCAGAAATGCTTCGACATTGCACAGACGTGTGGACACAAACAAGCACAGACACAGATGTGCACTTCCTCAAAGACAATAACAGATAAAATATACAGACACATGCACACGTATGCCATCACCCCCACAAAGATGACTGCTTGCTGCCAGAGCCAAGGTAAATGCAGCTTTGCTAGTCCATCTCCGTGTCCCCTCCCTCCTCCGCTCTCCTCCCCTCTCCGCATCTCTTTGACTCCCAAGGACAAGGAGACCCACTGTACATTGGAACATCATTTATCACAGCGGGAACAATTACTGGAGACGTTTCATTGTCGGAAAATTTCAAGCCAATTCTTTGCCCCATCCCTCTCTTTATCTCCCTCCCTTCTTCTCTCACCCTGTCTTCCTATGGTGTCCTGCATTTCCTGCTGCCATCCCCTCTTTTTACTCCTTTCCATGGCTCTTCTTTTGCATGGGTCCCAATGAGCTCTATGCAGGTCAGACTCCCATTAGTTCAGGCCCATCACTATAGATTACAGCATGAAGGCGGGGGAGTACTGTATTATATCTCATCTAAAGGCCCCAACAGACCTTTCTCCCTGTGTTGCTCACAATGGGATCTTCTTTTCCCAAGAAAAAGCATGGAGAATTGCCTCTGATACTATATCTCCAGCCTTGTGCTTTAATGAAGTCTTTCAACATGGTGCACAGTGAAGGAAAGGAAGGGAGTCAGTTGTTCAATCTCTGTTTGATCACACATACCAGTCGAGTCTCAGTTAAGCACAGCAGGGCGAAGCGGGGGTGGATTTGAATGCCAAATGTGAATGAGAAATGCAATGCGTAGCTTTTGCGTGGCCCTTTTTCCTTTAGGTATTGGGTGACAGTGCATCTGCACTTTGCAGGCCTTTAACATGTGGCTAGTTTAAATTGTTATATAATCTTCACTGTGAAATCTGAAGTTGAGTTCTTTCAAGGAAAGAAAATATTACTCACTCATGGCTATTGTTTGTGTCTGGGGCAGGGTGATATTACAAAAGACTATTGAGAAGCCGTTTTTGAGACTTTGATTTGAAATACAATTCCTCTCTTTGTGGTATTTTTGGTAATTTAAGGGTCAATTTAGGGCAGAAGATCTCCTTGTCCATGCCAATTTAGCTGTATTCACTTGACATTTTCCTGCTTGATGGCATCGCCTATTTATAATTGCATTTAGTCATCATTTTTAGGGTATTTACCATTGTAATGAAATACATTTTCTTTGTACTCGAGGCTGTCTCAATGAAGTCTTTGCCATCCTTCAGTGCAGAGCAGCAATAGGCCTCTCCTGTCTGCTGGGTCGACAATTAAATGCTGATATGAACGTAAATGTTTTAATGCCAAATGACATTTGAAAAATACTCAAATCTCTATTGAGCAATGGAGGGCAAATGACCTCTTCTCAGTGCAATGCTGTGTTCTTCCTTTAGTGACAGCAGCAGGCTTGTTATTAAAACTACTGTACTGTATATCTATGCATTTGTGTCACTGAGCTTGCGCGTAGGGGACCCCCTGGGCAGTGCCTGAGGCTGTGGTAGATTTTAAATGTCATTGACAGCCTCATCGACAGCATCTGTGGGTACCTGGCCACAGCCACAGGTTGATCTACAGGTTAAAACACACAGAATTGCACATGCGAGTTTGAATGACTATGGTTTTTATCTTTAACAACAATTACAAAAGATAAAGTAGAAAGGGTATCTCCAATACAATCTTGGTGTACAGCCACAGACATTGCAGTTAACCTTGAACTGTTGGGTAAATGGATATAAGTGATGCTGAGTTTCCTGTTTTATTTGGATTTGGACAGAGGAATGAAGGATTGCCCCATGAGCCCATGAGCATGTTAAAAGAATAAAGAATAAAAGAATGTTCCATTGTTTCTTTTTCTCAAGATTTTTGTGCATATAAGGTGCAAAAATTATTTTCAGCTTGCACTTTACTGAATACAACAGTAAAAGATGATGTTTAAGTAAAAATAAAACTGTAGAGGAGGAAAGAGTAGGCGTGAAAAAAAGCTTTTTGAGACAGAATGAAATGTGCAATCCAGCTGAGAGGTAGTGAAAGGAATATTCTGCATTTGTTGCCATGGACTGTCTCCTAGATTTGGAGGGGCTTGCTCAGGAGCCGCAGCTGGTTGCAGTAGCAGCGAGCCACCCTGGGGAACTCTTAAACATTCCAAGGGTCTGTCTTTGTAGCACTTGTGCACTGACTAGGCTGAAAAGAACCTGGCAGATGAAGAGAGTTATAGATCTGGCGTGGTTATACTTTGTACAAGTGAATGGACAAAAGACCATAAGAACCAGAATGACTGTCAAGGGTCTAGCCAGAATAATGAGAAGAAAAAGGATTGAAATACAGGCTCTACCTTCAACATTACATGTATTACTTTAAGCACACGTCCCAGAGTGCTCCAACAGAAGTGGAACTTTCCATTTCTATTTAATGAGAGTACCTTAACCTTTAGGCAGCTTTAATATCAAAGTTCCCAGACGGAGGAGACTTTAGACTTTTTCAGTCTTCCTTTCACCTTTTTTAATTTCATTCCACAAACTAAGTTCACGTACACAGACGCTGTACAGAGTTTTATATCACTGAGAAGACTAGAACAGTGATTTAGAAGCATTAAATAGATGCTCCACATAATCAACTTTGCATATTTGATGTGAGGCACTCCAGAGCAGCATGGCTTTCAAATGTAAATTTTGCCCGCAAACTTAAATCATTTAGTGCATTTTACTTGAAGCGTATCTTGGACAACAATAAATCGCAAGGTTGCTGCATCCATTAGCAAATTGGCTCTGCAGTAGATGGAAGAATAAAAGCAGTGAGAGAGCACGGGTAGATAGATAGATAGATAGACAGATAGATAGATAGATAGAGGAAAAGAGGGAGGGAGCTAGAGAGACTGTGTGCGCAGCAGCAGTCTTTTATAATCAACAGTAGCGGTATCTGAGCCATAGTAGCCAGACACTGCGGCACATGGACAGCCATAAACCCCGAACACATATCACAATGCTAGGTGCATTGATTGGCTGGCTGGGACAGAGAGAAGGCGGTACTGGCTATAAGTGATGCATGCCACAATCAGCTATGAAGAGCCTCTTGTTTTTTCCCTGGCCCTGTCACACTCATAACCCTCTATGAGTGTCCATGAGACGGCAGGGACAGATTTTTCCGTGGGTGTCCTTCATACATTGTAGTTTGCAGCCAGTACTTGCTGTGTGATGTTCTCCAAGTCAACCCCATTCTGTCAGTCTCGCACACACTCACTCCAAGACACCGGCCTTGTCTGTTCTCTTTGATTTTATTTGGAGAATTTTCATTGTGTTTGGATAAGTGTCGACTACAGTGTGTCTGCCCTTTTCTGAAATATGTATTACATAGTATAGTCAGTATTTTATGAGCACAAAGAGAGACAAGAGGAGAAGAAATAGGGCCAATTAGGGGCCTGCAGCCAGTGCTGTCTTCTGATACCGCTGGTCTGGGCCAAAGCACCGTAGTATGAATGCGGGTGTGGAGGTGGACTGTCGGCAGGTTCCGATTGGGAAGCATAAAAATAAAGACCTGGAAATCCATTATTTCTATTTTGGTGTCTAACATTAAGTGGTTGAAATCTAAATTATGAAAATGACTGTAGGGGTTCTCTAGCCCAAAGGCTTTGCCTCAGAGCCTTTCTCTCCTTCAGTGATCATATATAAAAACCAAAAATGTGGATACCAGTGATAAATTTTACACTCTCTGTCGGTTGTTTTCCTGTCTTCGTGCCAAAAAGGCGACTCAAAATGAGCCCTCATTTTTATTTTTAGTTCTATTTCATGTTAAAATTGCAGAGGATATTGAGTGAGTTTTTCCTGCTTTAAACCGTTGCATTCACCTATTTCCTTTGTAACAGAAGCAGCATTGTATCAGTTCTTTGATGGAATCATTGAGGTAAAAAGGAGACTGCAAAAGAGAAGAGAGGAAAATACTATAGAAAATCATATGACTAGTTTTTTTCTCACTGTGGTATGCATTCAAATTGAATCACTCGACTCAACATTCTGTATGATCAAAGTTAGCAGATCAAACAACTCAACTGGCAGACAAGCCAGTTCCCTATCCTAGGGCTTCAGGAAATGTGTTTCAATCCTTTCAATTATTTTGCCGTTATGCAGGATAAATTCCAGGCCACGTGCTGAAGAGTTGTTTAAGAAGTTGGCCAACAACATTTGTTGTTATTGTTTGAGTAGGTGAGCTTTTGTGCTTTCGTGTCTCTTGATTAGTGGTTTAGCGTCCTCCTGAAATTCATAAAGTTTGTATCTTTCCGGACCCAACCGGATCGCTGTTTATTAACAGGACAATAAACATTCTGGCTCCTAAGAACCGTGGCAGCCTCTGTACATCTCCCTAGACAGTGTCTGACTGGAAGAGAAGTTCTTCCAACGCACAATATGCTAATCGGACTCCCTCATCTCAACCTCTCCATCTTCTCTCCAAGGCTTCAAAGTCAAGTAGAAGACCCTCTTAACTCCTTTCTCCAGGCCTATCTCCATCTGCAGGTAGCCTAATCTATCGTCGCTGGAAAATCTCTTGACATAACTGGGCTTCTCATCAACCCATTGCTTTCCATTTCAAGTGAGTAGCTCATCAGGTTGGTGTTGCGCCGTGAAGACCTTTTCATCTCACTGATAGACCAGTTTCCAAGCCAAACAAGGGGGATTTTCAGTAAATCTTTCAGACTAAGGGTAATTGACCTGTCATTATCAAGTAAAGAGTTTGAAAATGAAGTCATCCTTAAAATCTTTCTTGAAAGTTCAAGGGAGAGTGGCTCATCACAAAAAAACACTTTGGGCTTTATGTGGTGTGGAGACTCCTTATTTCAGAGGAGAGCGTATGGCAGTAATCCAAACTGCAGATAATAAGACGCAATGTGATAAATCCTTCCAGAAATGAAGGCAATAAAGCACGTATTTGCTTTTCTGCTGGGCCAAGCGCAGTTTTACTGCTTTTGTCAAAAGTCTGGGGGCACAATTTTTAATGACACACTAATTCAGAAATTCGTAGGTGTGCCTGAATTTGTTTGGTGTTTTTCAGTCTTTGACATGAACAAGAGGTCACGGCTCGATCCTACCAAGTCCCAATGAATTGCGTTGCTGGTAGCCCGCAATCCCAAGTAGAGGGAGGGAGCTCGGGCTTCATTTTTCTCTAATGCCTTGGAAATCCTGGACCAGTAAGAAGGCTAGTGTTATAGTTAAAACAATAATGATGATGATTGAAAAATTAAAAGAAACAATTACATTGAAAACTTTTACTTAATGGTAGCGTAAGTCTCCAAGACTAAAAAGCATTTTCAAAAAGTAGAAGGCGAGTAGAGAAAAGCACTTTGAACCCACTACATGCCAATATTATATTTGCCCTCTTGAATGAAATGGCAATAAGAAAATCAGCATGCTTTCGTTATCCCGGTATAATGATGTCATTCAGTAAACTGCACATTCACAGATAAGGTACCCTTTTAAATAGTCAGAAAATCACATCACTTTGTGTTTCTTACTTAATAGATTCCGTCTCAGTCACAATTTTTTTTCAACTCTACCAACTCACATCGTTCAGTGCATGATTTGAAGTGACAGCATTTTTACCTTAATTAATTTCGAAACCCAATCCTGAAATACCTTTTTTTTAAGGAGAGCTGTAAATATGGCCCACCAAATTGACAGCCAACGTAAACAGGCTATAATGGCCTACCGCCTAGTTGTGAGTCCAGGTGTGTGTGATTATTTCATAGCAGGCTGGTGAATTTTTTCAGGTGGATTATTGAAGGTAAACATAATGAACAGCCAGCCATCTGCAATGTCAGTGTATTCTGAGGTGGCACTTCTCAAAGCAAAGGTGTAAGACTTTCCTTTAACACCGATGTTTTGCTTCCATCAAAGGGTCGCATAGGGTAATGAGGTGGCTTTGGCAACATTTAAAATTCAGGCTGAATGAATTTAAATGTTTTATTTGATCAATTCATTTACAGGTTTATGCTTCTTTTCAAATTTGAAACCAAACAGTTTCCATAAATTCATTGTGTAGCTTATTATCTATAATAAACGGGTAATTCCAGGTGAGTCTGTGGTCAGGATTGTCCAGTGGCTGAGTGACAGAGAGGAGGAAATCCAGAGATGGAGCTGAGTACGAACAGACTGTATAAAGAAGTTCCGGAGGGTGGATGTGCTGGGGTTTAAGTGGAATGTTGGAGCCCTGACATGCCAGACCGTCTGTGGCACAAGATACCAAAATCAGGATGAAAAACATTTGGAGAATAAGAAAACTAACCAAAATCTCACAACACTCGCGTGTCTGAAGCTGAGCTACATCTGATATTGAAATAACTCTCAGGAGAATACAAAATGCAAACTATTGCCACTTGATGGGGAAAGGTTGTGCCAGCAGCCAGAGCAGCAGTGGGACATGGTCAACTGAATCAAAAAACAAATGGAGAAGGAAGTCAACTGTCAGTGAAGTCTAGAACATGGAAAGAAAAATAGGACCTATGACTGAGTGAACAGCAACAGTCTCCCAATTTGTCCCTAAATATCCTCACATGCGCATGAAAACTGAACAAGAAAGGTATGACAATAGGTGGATAAGTGGCAGGCTTTTCACAGTCATCTGAAATAGAGACTTCAAACCTTTCACAGATGGGTGGATTGTTAATGCAAGTGCAGTGTGTTGGCTCTGAATCTCAGGCTGAAATCTTTGTGGTTTGTGAAGTGTCACATTTTCAGGACACAAGGAATATCACAGCGGGCTGTTGTAGACTCTGCGACTTCTTTATTATCAGTTTGGAGTTAGATCGCCCTTAATGCGTCTCCAAATGGTCTTCATGAGCCTAAGGCGTATAGGGGCGTTTTTCTGTTCAATCTATTATTTTAATGCTTAAGCGGTAGATTTTATGTCATTCAAAATACAAAAACTGTATGCAGGCCTCATATACATAATACAGATCCCCTGTATCATCTAACGCAAAAGACCAATTTATTTCCTTTTGTTTCTGCATTTTGAAGCAGAGAAAAAAAAAAGCAGACCATAATTCAATTAAAGCTAGACTGAGAGCACATGAGTAATAAGAGAACCGTAAAGCAACTAAAAAGAATGGTTGATCATAAAGCAGCACAGTGAAGTGTGTGTACGTGCTTATGCATGTGTTGTGACAGTCAGGCCCGTTGCTGAATTAATATTTCACCTTAAGGCTCTTACAGCGGTGGTGGTCTGTGTGGCTGCCCAGCTGCTGGTCTGAGACAGGCAGCAGTCAGGCATGCCAATCCAGTGGCCTCTTTCAGCCTGCCAGTCTGCCCAGATCTGCAGGGCTCCCCACTAGCACCCTCTGCTTCGCTGTACTCTGGCAGACGGGCTAATTAAAACAGGGCTAAATTAACAACACATTCGCAAGCTAGCATGCTTTGCCTGTTTGGCCATCAGTCTTTCTGTACATCTGTACACACACACTGAAAGAGAGCCACATTTTTCCTTTTCCTCATCATCCTATATTGAGCTGAGGCCACACAGCAGGAACATGTGTTACCCTTAAGGGTTTTTATGGCAATTACACTCCTGTGCTCCCTTTGCCAGTTTTGTTTTCCATTTATGTGTTTATTTAAATGGCATTCAGTATGCTGTAATTCTATTAGTTGCTGAAAAGGTCAGGGTCATAGGGGAGTGGTTTCTGGCAGGCTCGCATGTGAAAAACCTAACACACAAACCGTTCCATACATACCCAGAGATAATGAAACGGCCAGCGGTAGAAATCATTTCGTGACCTTTGAAGAAGACAATTGGAAAAAAGAAAAACCCAGATGAAGTAATTAGAAATTAAATCATTTTTTTCCGCAGTTTTTACATCACTATTAGTGTGCATTGACAACACAACATAGAGGATCCAAGTTTCCTTTTTATCCTTGATTTTTCCATCAGATGACTGTAAGGTTAAATTAAAGATCTGATACTTTTCCTAGAAGACAGTGCTTGGCTTATTTTAGATAAATTTTATTCAATTATTCTATTTTGTTCTTGACATTCAAAATTACGACTTTGCCAGTTTTAGAGTCTCGGTATTAATGTCAAATGACTGCAAATATAATTGAAAGAATAAAAGACATATTCTTCATCATAACCATCAGGCAGCTCATATTTGAGATTATATTTGGTGTGGTACCTCTCTGCTGTCAATTCAATGTACAAATTAACCAAGTGTTTAAATTTTAAACTCTCATGAAGTGGCCTACATGGCCCTGCCTGCATTACGCAGTTAATAATGAACGAAGGCGAACAAATCGGCATTCGTAATGGGAACCTGGCTGGAGCCACGCCGTGCGTTGACTGGATTTTTTTCAATGATCTGTCAGCTTGTCTGCTGACCTAAAGAACAGCACGAGAAAATTATGCGGGATGAGATGCAGACACTTGACGGTGGAGAGACTTGAAATGGCTTTCAGTTTGTTCGCGCAATATAGTTATGGTTGCATAATATGCAAAATTTAGCTTGGACAAAGACCTCGGCTTTGGACTCATTAAGACAAGGACGATATTGTTAAGTTCATGGTCAAATTATATTAATTTTAGAGATAAGATGTTCTGTGGCATGACACGACTTCTGCCCATGAAAAAAATGATGAGAAAATCAGCCGTTAAAAATTTATGAAAGGGGGTGTTTTATTTTCAGTGTTTTCAATATCTTTTGAGGTCTGAATGCAGGGTTTATTTTACTGAAATGATCTCATTTGGTTTCCAAATGTTAAACTTATCTGGATGTATTCTGCTGGCTTTGAACTGAAGACAGTTCAAATCTAGATTACACAATGTGTGTGTCAATGTTTCTCATTGTTCTTGTATAACATCCCTCCCAGCCTGATAAGATATTCTTTATAGAAATGAAAAGTTTAAAAACAGTTGTGAAAATGTTGCAACCCTGAAGTGCAGTATCAGCAGCCTAGAACATTTATGAATTCAAATGTCTTTATGAACTTCAATTGCTGGGGTGCAAGTTTTCATTTTTTATCTTTTTTTTTATCATGTTGGTTAAAGTCTCGGGTTACAGACTATCAATAGCCAGAAGTATTCTGTCCAAAAGGCCTCCCACTGGAAAACACTGTTGGCCATGACTATTAGTTTGTTTTGCTGCTCACGTCATGTGCTTTTCAGGCATTGATTATTTGCAAGATAAGAGACCTTCAAACATGCCTTTGTGAGCAAAGTGTTCCTACAATACACAGCATGCAGGTGAGAGTGGTAAAAATGCTGAAGCAGATGCAAACTCCCTTTATTTTGTTAAATGGTCAGGGTAATTACAAGTTTCTACTGTTAGTTGTGCGAGGGGGTGGTGGGTTTAGGGCCAGAAAGAGGGAATGACAGGGTCCCACAGTCCATGTAACAATCATGGGCTGTGGTGTGGCAAACCCAACAGGTTAGTGAGCTGAGGGTAAACTGGGTGAATGTAGTTGTATGTGTTGTGGAGAGCTCATTGGGGGGCCTACAGGATATTTGTGTCTTTGAAATCCACAGAAATCACACGGTTCCAAGGTCAGTGTTATCTAGGATGACCTGTAATCTCTAGTTATTGTGAAGAGGTCATCACAAAAGGCAGATTGCAACCATTTTGTTTTCTTGAATTGTTTCCCTGACTGTTACCACAGACAGTTTTGCTCATTGGAATAGTGACACAGATATGGAGTTATTACATTTTAAAATCATTTTATCTATTTTCTGTTTCAGTGGATATTTTGAGCAATTTTTTCTTTTTTGTGTTTGTGGATTTTTCATTTTATTCAGCATCTTTGCCTTTCTTAGTTCTAGTGGAGTAGTCGAATTTCATTGCACTGAAAATGACTGACATGACTGTTTGTCTTCATGGGAATTGGCCAGACAAGATGTATTTGCAAGAGAAATGGAATAACGCAAGCAAATGTTGTTTGTTATGAGAGCATATTAGCTTTGTCATTCATATCAGCAATCTAAAATGATTATAGGAGAAGCTGCGCTTCATCAACATTACTGTCATAACAGTGATGCATTCAGGAACAAGATGGTTGCACTGCCTCCTGTTTACATTTTGTAACTGGAAGGTTGTGGCCTGCTCGGTTGCAGTTCAGGATGTGGAAGAAGAAGTCAGTCCCTTACTCCTGTGGTGCTGCAAGAACGGACATAATCGCAACATAATAATGAGGCTCTGCAAGGGTTGAGGGGACTTAGATATAGAACAACACATTAGGGATGTTTGTTTATAAAAACATCAGCTGGTCTGGATATAGCAAGGGCTCATCTAGATGACCCCAAGCTACAGAACGACCACGTGGAAGTGCCCATGTGCGTTTTTAGTAAATATAACATCGGATGGAATTTGGTTTGGTTTTGTTTATATTCAGTGCACCGGGGTTGTGTGAACAGACAGCTAGATGACAATGGCAACGATAAGCCTAATCACTGACAGTCCCTTGAATTTTCTGCAGTGCTGCCACCTTTTGCCATCCATACTAACGTGCTTGTCTTTCTTTCTGCCATCATCCAACCCTCTCTCTGCGGATACTGCTGATTATGTTTAATTATGTTGATGAATGGTAGTGCTGAGGGTACTCCATCAGCGTTTCATAATCCGTCGTCTCTATACTCTATCACAGCTCAATGTGGAGAAATGTGCATCTGAATTGAATTTGTGCTTCCTGCAACCACGGGTCGTTGCTGCACTTGGAAATAATAGTCATTTCACCATATGTTAGCAACACCAGGTGTCTGGTGGTGGCAGGAGTCTGTTTTCCCACTGTTCAAAATAAGCAGAAAAATACATGTGTTCCTTTTATTTCTTTTTGTGAAATGTAATTTCACAAAAAGTACACAAGCCATTGTGTATGTGGCTGGGCTGTCATTTGACAGCAAACACGAAATTTTAGCAATTGTTACACCTGTTTTGTTAATTGTTTAAAACATATCATGTGCACCATGATCATTTCACATCTTTGTTTTCCTTTATGCTTCTTAGTGCGTTAACTCACTGCAACAATATATATATATATATATATATATATATATATATATATATATATATCAACATTAAAAGTCTGTCCTTATAATTGTGGAGTTGACGAATTGCTCACAATATCAAATTAATCTTACTGTGTCCCCTGGAACAGAAAAGGGCACAAGTTTCAAGAGTTTGCTTGACAGATATATTTATCCTTTTGTTTGTACCTCGAAGTGCCACTTGCACTGTGTACCACTTTCCATTGGGTTTCTGTTCTTGTACAAAATTGGTAGGACATGAAATTTATGGCTCTGCTGCTCAATGTCATACATACGTTTGAAGACACAGTGGTGTAAATTACATACTTATTAATGACTTCAGATTTTTTAGCGTTTACCAGAAAAATTTCATTGATGGGCATCTTATGAAGCTTCTGTAGTTTTCATGTTATTCCTTTATTTTTTATTTTTTTTGTGTGAAAACAGCAGGCAAAGAATTTGCAACCAAACCATGCTGCTCTTGTAGAGTGGACTGGGTCCTCTTCTGACATTGCTCTTGAATGTGCACTTTCACATTCACGCAAGGATTATGCCCCATCCACAACTGGCCTCCCACTTAATTGGCTTAGATGAATATCTAAAGAGCTAAGGCTTGGTTTAAGCCATGCAATTAGTAGAGTGCTGTTATTCAATGTACGTGGATGCCATGGATCCTGAATGTGTGTAAAAGCAACCTTTAAATCATGGTCTGTGTATGATGGTAACATTGTAAAATGTGTATTTTTAGAAAGAGGGGAGCAAAGATGAGGGTCCATGTGAGAATATTGCCTGGAATTCAATATGCTTTGCAATTATCATGTGTAATAGCCTGTAAAATCCTAATATCTATTCAGCCAGTTGGAAAGGTGCAAGAAATGGCCTGACCACTTAGCCCACTTTCTTTGGCCCATTCCTGGCCAAGATAGACGGCCCTGTCTGGAAAGCGGGAAGAAATAATATAAGCCATATTTCATTCAAAGCCCTCTCCATGAAGCCTCCTTTTTCTGTTTTACTGGCTTCCCTTATTCTCCAGATTACTCCGGAGCCATATAGGTGTTTACATCTGCTGAATCAGCAGAGGTAAACTGCATCCTTGAGGCAAAGTGCAGTGTGAGGAGGTTGTTCTTGTGCCCTCTTACCGTTCAGACCTTTTCACTGTAACACTTGAGTTCAGTATAAATAACTGGATCCAACGAGATTTCCAAGAAATACGGTTCTTTCCCGCGTTTTATTCTGTCCTTCATCTTCTCAAGTTTTCATTCAGTCAACACTGCATGCTTGCATCTTTGAATTCAATGTCAAGATGCCCTTTTGGCTGTAAAACATCTGATAAATGTGCAGATGCCAGCCCATCCAACATGAAGTAAAACCAGGTCTTATTCGGCAAATGAAAGTCATAGAGTAACAGACATCAATTTCATTTTATTTAAACAGAAGATGATTTATTATCTGTATGGTAAATTAATCCAGTGTTCCAAACAAATTATGTATAATTTTCCATTTTCCCAGCACTCAGACTTTCCCAATTTTCAACCATCCCCGAGGCAGCAGTGCAGCACAGATATCTGATCATGATAAAGTTCAAGTCATCACCAGAATTCTTCTTTGCTAATTTCATTACGGCGGCATGGCAAAAAGCCCACAGCCCTGTGGTCTTTGGCGTTTAAAAAAAAACAAAACAAAAAACGTTTAGTAAAGAGTGAAGACTACATCCCTTCCCCCTTTCTTTACCCAAATGTAGTGCTGCAGTGAGGCGCTAAACTGAATTTTGAATTAATTTCAACTAGAAAGTATCCTAATCATTGTGATAATAATTATTGAAAAAATATTCAATATGGGGTAGAGTGGCGCAGTGGATAGTGCTTCCGCCTCACAGCAAGAAGGTCTCCGTTTCAATCCTGACAGGCATGTTCTCCCCGTGTCTGTGTGGGTGACCTTTGGCAACTCAATCCCTAAACCCTAAATTGCCTAGATGTGTGAATGAGAGAGTGAATGGTTGTATTTCTCTGTATGTGGCCTTATGATCAACTGACAAACAGTCCAGGTGGAGCCCTGACTCTCGCAAAACCGCTGGGACAGGATCCAGGCCCCCCAGTGATCCTGAGTGCAGGATAAGCTGTGCAGATAATGAATGAATGAAAAAAGTAATGACAATCTAAAATTGATTCCATTAATTCCTCAGTATTATTGTTGTTTGTTGCCATTAAACTTTAAAATAACACAACACTTTGTCTCTCTGGATCTGTCTTGCATTGAGCTTGTGCTTTGGAATATACCGTCTATTGTATCTACTGTATATACATATATATGTACCGATTATATTCTTACATTTTTCACACAATGTCAGCAACAATACTGCAGGAGCGATAACAGCGACAGCTGCAGCAAATGCCTTCTGATGAAGGTAACTAGAGAGTGGATGTTTATGTTGATGGTACAATATTTAACAGTCTTTGAAAATCCATAAATAGTCAATGCAAGTGTGGTTTAATTGACTATGTATTGAGAGAGTAAGGTATTCTGCAGGGGAGATATCAATAACATAACACAAGACAAAACTTAAAAGTTTTTAAGACAAATTGCATTCATGTCATGTATCAGGTGTGTATTTTTAGTTTTGTGGTAGTTATTAAATGGTTTCATTTTAATGATACTATTTTACTATTTTAATCATGTTCATAGTTTTATTTTCATTGAAAACAAAGGTGGGGGTGGTCAGGGATGTGCTACTGGCTGGGTTACATAAGACTGTACTGAGTGAATGCCTGGAAAAAAGCAGGTTACGCCATCTACAAGGGAACAGTAAACTTAATACAGATTCTGTGTCACCTTCATTTTAACCGTTTGATTGAGCTAAGCCTCATGTCACCTGGACTAGTGCTGTTTATCTGTCTCAAATCCGTCTTCCCGGGGCAAACTAGAAATTGCCTTCTGTACCAGAAGTTACGGAAAGACTATTTCCTCATTGCTGTCCTCTGCAAGGCTCAACCACCACCTCCACCACAATCATCCTGCCAAAGTCGCATTTGAAAAGAGCAGGGGGCACTGGCCACCTCTGCTGGAAGATTTCGACGTTCTGCGGCACCCTGATAAGCCATGACTTACTTTCTCTGTGTGGGTTAGAGAGACTTGGAGACACACAGCTTGTATTGCCTTTTGTAATTACATCTGCTTCATTGCACTGTTTCTGTTTCCTCACTCTACCCCCCCCCCCCCATTGGGAAGTAGATTTGTGAGTGTGCACATGCTTACCTGTGTGCCCAAGAGTGTGGGCACACAAACAACAAGCATGAGCAAGCATAATTACTGTA
>CAAKHD010009736.1:93127-122051 GCA_901007705.1 Fistularia tabacaria | reverse complement strand
TTTTTTTTCCCCCCCCCCCCCCCCCCCCCCCCCCCCCCATTGGGAAGTAGATTTGTGAGTGTGCACATGCTTACCTGTGTGTCCAAGAGTGTGGGCACACAAACAACAAGCATGAGCAAGCATAATTACTGTACACCATCTTTGGGCACAAGCTACTCTTTGACATCCGGGCAAACAATATTAAATGGAGGGAAGGCTTTTGTCCTGCTCCTAACACATTTTGTCCATTCTCCCCATCACTTACAATGCCTTCAGCCAACTACTGTAATGGATCCCCTGCTGGAACATCACACTTTTCATCTTGTTGGACGACTACTGTGGATTTATTTATTTATTGTGCTCCCTTTTTTACCCAATTTTTATTGCATGCCTTTTACCTCAAGTTTGCAGACCACTGCTCTGTCTGTCTGTCTATCTGTCTCTCTCACTCTCTATCTTCAGATTCAATGTCAGATCCTGCTCCTGAAAAGAGATATAAATATAGAAATATGACTATAACACCATTTGTTAAACTTTATTGAACTAACTTAAGTATTACAAAAAGTTAAATAAATATACATTTGAAAAAGGAATTAGCGTAAACTTCAATGAAAAAAAAATCAATTTATTTGTTTTGCTGTCTTTGAAATTAATACTTGGAATAGCATCAGGGACTTCATAATGAAGTCAACAGGCAACAAGCAATCGTACAATGCTTATTGTACTGATTCTTTTACTGTACTTACAAATATGATGTAACTGCCAGGGGCAAGCAAAGAAGGCACATATTGTTCCTACCCATCTTTATTTTAGTGGGCTACTCCTTCCACTGCTTTGCCTAAATTGCAAAATACTTCTTGTCCAGGAATGTGTCGAAATAACTATGTTCCATGAAGTGCAATGATGGTAAAAAAAAAGCCAACGATCACACGCAAAATTCTATATTTGTATGAGTATATTTGGAGCACTCCCCTGGCAGCTTGACATTAGCCACAATAAAAGAGATGGGCATTTGGCATGTTTTGCATGACTGTTGTCAGGCACTACCCTTAAATGCTTGAAAGTGATCAAACACACAGCAACTTTAAATAATAGTGATTATCTGGGGTCTGCGTCATAAAGCAAATACATTCAAAATTCTAAGAGAATTTTCTAGTTTGCTGCTCACAGCTATCATCCAGTAAACTCGTTCAGTCATGCTCAGTGGCTTCTGTCACTAGCGAGCATGATTACTAGGGCTCACAGCGCACACACTTGCTGCTAAGCCCATTCTCGATGAGCTTATTGGGCATTTTCAGAAATGTTTGACTGCATACACTCACTGATGGGGGATTTTGCTTTTGTCCGTCTTCCTAGTTGTTAATGATTGCTCCAAATATGCATATTTTTTCTGCACTTGTCCCTTAATCATTCAACAATTCCAAACAAATGAATGAAAGACCTCTGCCTTTTGCTTCTCAAACCACAGGTTCGTTGTGTGTTTCCAGATTTTTTTTTAATACGTGTCCTTTCAGTCTAACAAGCCTTTTTGAATGAATCATCCCTCCTCAGTATTTCAAAGCAGAATAATCCAGCTGGCCTTTCTTTTTTGATGGCCTTGTAATAAGGCTGGATTATCAACCTGGGAAAGCAAACAACTGCGACCAAACTTCAGGGTCACTTTGAAACACAGATTTTTGATTTGAGAGACACAGACACCTGTTCAACCGTGTTCCTGTGTCACAAGGACATTGTGCTAAATACATTATTTCTTCTACAGTGTGTGTTACATTGTGCTGACATAGTGCCTTCTCCAATCTGAGAGCAAGCTGTTGTTGGTTTCATCATGGTAACATTATTTCATCGGGGGGTGTGGCAGAGATGTTTCTTTATTTCACCTGTGAGTGGTGTTTTCATGATTCACGTTTGCTCGCCGGGTTCCTTCATACCCTTTCCTTTTTTGTTGCATTATTTAGTTTGTTGCAGCACTGAGCCAACAATTGCTTTGAGAAAAATAGCATGACACCATAAAATCATTGGAATTCATCGGATACCCACCATATAATTTGTTCTGGACACAGCAGACTGCTTCCCCCCCCGTAATTTCTTTGATAGGAAACAAGTGTTGATGTTCGATAAAATTAAACCTATGTTGTTGAAAATATTGTATCATAACACCGACATGATGGACTTTTTCAACATTTGCCAGGAAAGCGGTTTTCAAACTCTGCTACACCTCTTAAATCTGAGCTGTTTCGTCTTTGCAGTCTGGAATTTTCCATTCGAAATGTCCAGCATGACTTTGCATTACTTTGAATTCAGTTCATCATGACACTATGGTTTTTTTTCGGTCTATACTGACTCATGATACCTGCAGGAGAAATAGTAGCAAGTGAGGTTTACTCAAGGTTGTGAAACGCTACATTTGCGGTGACATTTCAAATGCTATCTTTCATCCCAGTCTTAAAGCCAAGGGTGTAGCGCACATTAGTGAGCTGCCCGAAACAATCCTCCTCTTGAGATTCTATCCTCTTTTCTTTGAGACCTTGTGTAAAAGTGATGAACCGATTGAATGAAGATTCTATCAACACTGAGAAAAAAATTTTTTATCCCCAGAGGTGGAGACCATAACTATACACCGTTCCTTTTTTTTTTATTCTTCTTTTTCTTCCAACCTAATACATAAGGCTAAAATGTGACCCAACCCTGACCTCCACTTCCATTGCTATATTTACTTCAATGTACTGGGCGGAGTTCTCATGGATGGCTTGTAACCTACTGACTCCCCCTCCCGCTGTAAGGTTTTCATCACCCAGCAAAGAACTTTGCACTGATTTCATTACTGGCTTGCTAAATTTCATATGTGCACTCACTCATGTTATGCCAGGCTGTAATGTGATGATGCCAAATTAAAGGACATTGGCTAGCCTATCAAAATAGAAGAGCAAATGCTGCTGTCAACAGAACACACGCACACACACATACATATATATATTTGACAGTGCTGGTGTTTGAAGCTGTCAATCACTCAGTATCTGTGGATTAGGCTTACCAGAAACATGCCAGATCCTTTTAACTCTCCCCTAAAAGTGGCCTCCATCTCCATTTCACTGCCCTTTTTTTGCACCTCCTTTTCCCCTGACCTAAATAGAAATGGAAGATAAATGAAAGACTTCACGATATTGTACGGATAAACTGAAGGATTCAATGCGTGTAAATTGTGGTTTGATGTCTTTTTATTTGTTTGCTTTCTTTTGTTTGTATTTCACTTCACTGTATATATTTGTTTTCCACTGTCAGGTAGCTCTTTTTCCTTTCTTTTTGTCTTCCTTTCTTTTACCTTTCACCTTCCCTCTGTTCTTTCCATCTACACAGCCTTGGTTGCTTTGTAGAGTCCAGTCACTCTTTGATCTGTAGTCCAGAACACAGGATGAGAGTTATCCACTAGCAATAACAAGAACATCCCATTAGGAGCTGGACAGAGCCTTGACAGGCACTCCTTGCCTCTGCTGCTGCTGCTGTTTGGCCCCCAAAGCGTACCGCCTATTGCTACTGATGCTGTTGAATCTCTGTGCGACTTTCCAGCTCAGAGCAGGCATTACTGGCTCAGTGCAGTTGACACGCAAGTTCAGACTCAAGCTCACTTGTTGAATTTTGCATGATGAAAGGCTCGGTTGGTGATTTACTTTTACTTAGTCACAGAGCTTGCTTGCTGATCAAAGTGCTTCAATGAAAAATGAGACCTTTAATTTAGGAAGGCACCAGGATGCAAAAAATATTTTCATCCCACCTCGAGGTCAATTTCAAGGCTGCTCTAGAGCTTTATAATCTATCGCACACAAAATTGTGTTTGTAGAGTTGTAGGGGTTGAACTGCATTGTCTAATCTGCATATATCACGAGGGGATATGCAAAACACAACAGCATCGCTGTGTCTTAGTATTTCAATTTGTGCCACCAGCTTTCACATCCATGAAGGATACCGTCGGTGATGTCTTCCCTCAATCCTCTATGAGATAATCTCTACGATTCTGGTTACAGTGGCATAATTGGTCTCTGTGAATGTGTTCACTCCCTCTAAGGATTTGTGATTGTACGTTGCCACTGAGCCGTGGACGCCAAGCTGGACTGTCGACCGTCCATCTGGCTATGATTCCCTTTGCACCTCAGTAATCTCTAGCTGTCTTGGATCATGGTGTTGTTTTTCCAATAACCCTTGTCTTACCACATACTTTTGTTTCCAGTACTTGACACAGACCTTGTTACCCTGATGCCAGTTTCATTAAAAATGATTTATTACACTCACAAAGTAGTTACCGTGGTGTCAGTCACAGTGTATTCATTCTGGTCGGGATGCGGATCCTGCTGTGCATCTTTGGGGCCTTATGTGTACAAGAAAGAAAATAAAATCAATAAAAAAGGTGTGCGATAAGGGGCTTTGAGGTAACACATGTCGGCATTAGAAACCTCTCTATCAACTTTTTTAAATGCCTTAAAATCAATATTGTTTGATTTGACCTCTGGAACCAACGTGCTTTCTGCACTCTTACACAATGAGGGCCCCCCCCCCCCACACACACACACTCACACACACACACACTCACACGCACATAAACACCAACAGTGCGCCCAAGCCCCAATCCTTGCTTTCTCTGCTGATACTCACACACAGGCTAATCTTCCTCTCTCTCTCTCTTTGTCTCTCTCATCATAAGAGCACTACAAATAAAAAAAGAGAACTCTTTTCATGAAGGTTTGATGTTGGTGTTTATTCCTTTTCGTTGATTCTTTGTGCTGCAGTTTGGTGTTTGACTGCATTGGGGTTCACTGGCTTATGCTTTTTTCCACTGATGGAGAGGTATTGTTTTGGGGAGTTTCGAAATGGTCAGCATTGCACAAAACTAATGGATAAGCCCAACTTTTTGACACATAGAAACACACAAGGCTGTTTTCACTTCACATTATTGTATTATTTAGAATCATTCAGCTCTGGTGACAATGATACATTAAGGGGGCAAGTCTCTGTTTGGTCTGTCTCCCAGTGTTCCCTCCCTAATTTCCGCCCATGCACAGAGTCTAGTCAAGCTGCCTTGTTATTTCGAACAGGGCTAACATTTGTCTTGGTCTCTATTGTTTTGGCTTCAAAATCAATGGTGCTCATCCATCACATGCTCATTGAAAATGAGCATATTTGCTTGATCATTTGTGAGGATTTTTCATGAACTGTGAGCGTAAGGAGACATATTTATCCCAACCGTGCAGTAGATGCTACACTCATGATATTTGCTTGCTGAAAAAACATAATTTTCTGTCCCCCGTCTCTGATATGATATTCCACACACAGTCGCACAGACAAACAGGTACGTCATACACAGCAGTTGTGGGTCATATTTGATTTGTCATCACATATGTAGAAACCTAAATATAGAATCATTTGAATAAAAACCACATTGTTCATATTGTGTCCCAAAAAGAACAGGTTTTTCATTTATGTATTTGTAAATATTCAATCTACACATCTAAATTCTGTTTCAATAGCATTTTTTGAAATGTTTATTTAAAAGGTTTTCTTTAAAACTTAATTGCAACTTGTCGGAAATCTAGTCAGAATCCTGCCCTCGGGCTGTGTACATGCATGCAATTGATGCATGGATAGACACATGCATGTTTACTTGCATGTTCTAACACACCCACACACAACCACACAAATACTCGCTATGGTTTCTCTTTCCGTCACAAACAGCTAGTGATGGATTGGCCCTTTCCATTTTAAACAGGGAGAAAACACATGCCCCTGGGGACCCTTGTGTGTTGAAGCACTTTGAAGTGTCCACATTTAATTCTTCTGTATGATAAATGAGTGGGGAGCTACAGTTGTAGCCTGTGAGGAAAAGCTCCGCTCGCTCAACAAGGGGAGTGGTAACAAATGTAGCAATAGCTGATAAGCTGACTGTGTCTCTTGCTCTTGCTTGTTGTTCTGCTCCCTGCAGACCCCCACAGCCAGATAACAAATCCATCCTATCAATCAAACCCATCAATGGCTGGCTGCAGATTAGAGACAGTGATTTTGGGGCTGATTGGAGGGGAAATGCTGATTACACCTCCCTCTCTCTGACTTGATTACTCTCTGCCTGTGTGTTGTCAAGCTCGGCCGCTGAGCTGTAATCACTGGAACCTAAAAGCAGGGGCTGCAGCTCCTGAATAGAGAATACCCAGCCTCAATCACACCACCGGCTCACGAGCTGTGACTTTATGGCCACAGCCAGCTCATTTAAAAGGCCTATATCTCACACTGTCCCGGGGTCTGTGTATGCTTACTGCACACAGACCCACATGTGCAGGCATGCAGAAATTACAGAGATAAGAGAAGCTCCGGCTCTGGAACCTTTTGTCTCACAGTTGTTCTTGAACCCCTGTCATATTCAGTGTCTCCCACCTCCCCACTCCCCCCCGCTTCCCCTCAACAGCGCTGGCCTATTTCTATCTCAGTGGCACAGGGTCCCGTGCTGGACCACTCACCATGTGCCCAAGTGAGTGGAGTTCTAATGTGAGCTTTATTTAGCTTCTTCACCTTTTGAAAGTGGAGCAGGTATCAGACCGTCTTTCCCTGATCTGCCTCAGTTTCGTCTAACATTACACACCTCTGTCACGCCACACCATCATACAGTTCCTCAGCCCCCCGGCACCCGCTGTTTATTTATTCATTGATCAAAGCCTCCGAGTCTGTGGTGCCACTTTGAACATGAACACCCTTTGCTGTTGTGAGCATGGGCCACATATGAGGTTATGCTCAATGAAAACTTAATGATTTACATGAAGAATGTAAACAAACACAAAAGATAGAGCTCAATTTGAAATGTATGTAGGAAATTAATTGGTTTTCTTGCTTTTTTGTTTGGGTGAAAATAATTGTGATGGGTTCGCAGTGGGAGCAGAAGAACAAACCACATTTCCTCTTTGTTCCTTATTTAAACAAAGAAACTGTGAAAACACATACTTAGTAATTATTTTGATGATGACAGTTTTGGTAAATAAATACGACTTGCTCGAGAAAGCCTGCAACAAACTCAGACTTCATACATTTTAGCACTTAGTTTTCTCGAGAAATTGTAATTCTCATAATGAATTCTGGAACAAAGAAGGAGCATGGTTCCATGCTGGAGGACCCATCAGAATGTTTTGCCTTTGAGTCCATTAGTTCCTCTCGTCATTGCTGACATGTTTTATTTTCAATGCTCATACTCTTGCAAAATAGCAGTGTCAAGCAAATGAGTCTTACCAATGGTTAGGAAGTCCTAGTTGCCTAAAGTAGCATATTTGCAACATTATCAATTTATTTTGGAAACCTTGTGTTACCGACTGATGGAGGCGTCAGTTGCAATATGTAGAAATCCCCTGTCTCAAATATAATAAATGCTTGCGGGCAGTCTCTGCTGATTTATTTTCTGTTGCTGAGAGAAACCCTGATAAAAACAGATACCTTAAAAAAAAACTGAAACCCTGATAAAAACAGATACCTTAGAAAAAACGTAATCCATTAAAGATGGCAGACAGTTGCTGAAGCTTGATATCTTGCTGTAGCCAGTGACTTACCCACCAGCTTCATGTCCCTGTCAGAAAATCATAATTAAGGAAACCCCCTTTCCGCCTTAGCCTTTTTGGATAACGATTGCAAACTGACACTTGAATATGTAAGCTGTGGGACATGGTGTAACACCCACGAGCTATCAACCTGGCTTGCATGGGTTTATTGAATATCTGCAACAGGGAAATATTTACAATAGGAAAACAACAGGAGCCTAACAGCCACTTGTGATATTTGCTTTGTAAGCATCTTCCAAGTCTGCAATAACATTGCTGTATTTAACATTACTAACTGATGGGGAGTATTTAGGAAGTAATATTAAATGAATAGAATGCAAGCCCAAAACACCCTTGGTCAGGAAAATCCTGAGTTAAAATTATCAGAGGATATTCAAACACTTTATTTCTCTGAGTGACTTTGTGCACTTAATTATATAACTTTTATGTCCCCTGACACTGTTTGGACCTATAGATAATAAACCAGTTGCACTCATGATAAAACCTGGTCATCCTTCCTTTTTTGCATCAATCAGTAAACAAATCAATAGAGAATAGGGCCGATAAGCAGAATCAATAAGGGCCTGGGAATCAGTCAAATCTTATCATATCTTTGCCATCCTATCTGGAGCATCCATTCTGTTTGTGCTTTTTCTGTGGGATAAAGACTTGATTAAAAGTTTTTTTTTGGGGGGGGGGTCTTTCTTTGTTCCTGGCCATGTGTAGTTTTATAACAGTTATATTCAAGGATGTGAGTCTTTTTTGTTTAACAGCAGCGTTAACGCTCCTTTTTGAGAAGAGGAACAGTGTTTTTGTAGGGATCCTCTTTCCGCCACTGTGGCTAATATCACATAACTCTTACTCAGACTTACTTTTAATCCTCGACGCACTGTGCGCGACCATCTGCATCAAGGTTTGCCTAAACGCAAATTTCTTCCACTCAGCGCAATTGTGTGTGTGTGTGTGTGTGTGTGTGTGTGTGTGTGTGTGTGTGAACCTTTCTACGAGTACGAGGTGGGTTCACGAGGTATTCATAAATCTCTGTGACCTGGTTTTGAACCATCTTTGGATTCTCAAAATTGTCTCATGCGGCATGTGTTGGGTATCATTTCAATTGACACCATGCACTCCTCTACTAGTGCTTTGAATTGAGCATACTTGCATGCTTGTTAGATGGAAACAGCTGTCAGGGGAGATATCAAGACTGACTCACTTCTTTTTCGCACTTATCATTTGCTTCCCCCATTCTCGCTCTTTCTTATTTCGACCTCCAACAAAGTCAAGATATTCATTTCTTTTCTGCCTCGTTCCCACAGCATGTGCCCACATGGTGTAATAACTGATTTTGGACTTTTCTTTTCCTGCCAGATGAGTACCTTGAGTCTGCAGCACAGTTGGGCACAGATTCAATTAGAATGAATAGATTAGTACTGTATGCAGTGTGTTCATTACAGTTTTCAAAAATTGTTTTCTTCACCTTTACAAAAATGAGAAACTCTGCATGAACTATTTTTTCTCAACATGTCCAAAAAACTTTTATTATGAACCAGGAAAAGACTAATTTCCCTCATCTATTTTACCCACACTTTTTAACAAGTTGTTGAAAATAGGCATTTACCTGAATATGAATTTGAGAAACCAATTATGACATGGCTTAATGGCATATTTTCATTTCATTAAATATCATACATAGTCAAAGCCATTTGCCACCCTACTAGTGAATGTTGGTCCCTTGCAGTAAAAGTCACTGCATGTTGCAATGATAAATATATAAATCACACTGGGATAGCTGCAACACAGGTCTCATTCATGGATAGAATCCAGTAAAAATGTGATTCTTCCGTCAACCATTAAGTCCATAGTGAGGTTTGTTATTTTAAGTTTTCCTATTTCTTCATATTGGTCCTGTCCCCATTCAAAACTGCATCTTTGTAAAGAGCTGGTTCTTGTAGTTGATTTTAAGCCATCTTAATCGATGGTAACTCAGCTTTAATTCATCCCTGTCAAGAGACAACCACTGCAGTGATTGGACTGATAGTGGGGCGATGGGTTTAAGGATTTAAATCTCCCTCCAGTCAAAAATGCTCAACTACAGATCAGCGTTGGAGCCCCAGTTATGCTTGTATATCACTCGGCTTATCAGCTCTTATTGTGAAATTTCAATGACGGAAATATATTATCTGAAAAATCAAGAAAAACTCACATAAATGATTTCTAATCACATTATATATTTGAGCTACTATGGAGAAATGTTTTCACAGTCCTTCCTTTGAATGTTTAAAAAAATAAGGAAAACGGAAGCATACATGTCAAATATCTTATCATCTTAGTCTCCCCCTCCGAAAGATGAAATAACTACATTTTTCAGACATTTTGAAATGGCCCAAAAACTAGACACTTTCTGCAGCACCTCCTCCAAAGTGCCATGCTTAGTGGGAGGGGAAAAGTTGACAGTGTCAGAAACAAGTATGTTGCCATGTACCACATTTGCAGAAATATTATAACACAACTTTGAATGTCATGCGTTGTACAAAGTCCGTATAATGCGGTAATCTAGAGTACACTGATAAGTAATTCAAAAATTGCCATTCAGCATTGCGTCTGGAGAACACTTATGACAGAGAGGTCTGTTGTTTTTATTTTTAATGCTTTTTGGGACTTGTGTGTCTTCTTACTCCATATACACACCTCTAATTATACTGTGGGTAGTCTTCATACACATCGTACTGCATATGTGCTGTTAAACGTACACATGTGGATATTGTTGGGTCTTTTAACATATTTTCAGTGGAACTAACGGGTGTTTGTTTGGTCATCTAGCTTAAGTGACACACAGACCTTGCTGTTTCCACAGTTTTAGTTTCTTGAAGTGAATACATTTAACTGTGTTTAACTTTTTGGGAACTTTCAACTTTTGATGCTTGTCGTGGGTTGTGATGATAGTTTCTCCATCAAGTTGTAGAATTTTTAATGTATATTTTATTCCAATGTACTCCCACTCCTCTGTTAACCCTTTGGTTTTTGGTTTGTGGAATCAATGAGAATCTCTGACCTTTTGTTGCTTCTACGAAGAAGATCTCCTCTCAAACCACGAGAAATGAAATGGAATGCATTTTTTTTTGCTCTGAACAAATTCATCATCGGAGCATTCTGTTACTAATACAGTCTCAAGAGACAACGCATTTAACAGTGTTTTACAGTCAATGGACAAGTATATCTTTTTCATGAGACATGAATCTTTATTTTATTTTATTTTTTTCTTCAATGCCAAGACTGGAGTCTTACTATATTTAATGATGGTAGGTCTGGATAGCTTTGTCTGTGTTTACAAAAGCAGCATGCGTGGTCAGCTCTCACAATGGCCAAAGGCAATAGTCATAAGTAAAGATAGTGAAATTACCCTGACAGTAGCCTTGATTAAACATACCAGATATTTAATTTAACTTTTTTTTTTTCACTTTTTGTGCCCGAGAGATTTTTTTCTCAACTCATGAACATGGTGGCTTTTGAGGTAAACCATGAAACCCACCAGTATGTCAGAACAATTGCAGTGTAAAATGTGGTGACTGTATTAAAACAAGTTTTGTGTGATGTTTGTGGTTAAAAGAGAGTTTCTGGGAATTTCCGATCCTCCGTGCAGTTTCAAAACATCCCCTATGGTCTTAAGGTATGGCAACAGACACTTCTGCGCTCGTTGCCAGATGAACAGGCTTTTTAATCAGGGGTGCTTCGTCTTTAAGCGGCCTTTTTTTTAAAAAAACAGAAGCTTGCTTTTTACCCTGTCCATCACTATATATAACACAGCTTTCATATCAGGTCTTGTCATTGTTATCTGAGTAAACTGGCATACCCTCAAACAGTAGCAATCAGGGAGAAGAATACATATTTAAGGTCTCAGTCCATTGTTGTTTATTGTAGCCAGAGCATTGACACATTACCCGTATGTACCTTGGTACACATGAATGAATTAATATTTTACTACATCTTACAAAGTCAATGCAGCTCACTTGTGTGCCTTGTTAAAATAAAACCATTGTCCCTTACGTAAAACCCCTTGTATTCTTTTGGATCTGGGGATGGTACTTCCCCTCACAGATATCACGGCTGTTCAGTTGAATAGTACTAGTGAAATATTAGCCACCTTACTATCTGGACCCATACTGTATTGCAATTTTTTTTTTTTTGCTAGTTTGTCTGTTAACTCATAGTCGCTGTGCCAACTCATGCAAACACCAGCTCCTCTACTGGTGAAGCTTAATACATTTCCATTTTTTTGAAAGCGTTCCATTTAGTGCCACTTATAATTACATACGTGAATCACTTTTTTGTAAAAATGCAGCCGAGTCCCACAAATCAGTAAAAGTCACGGAATATAAATAATTAGCCAGCTCAATTTTTGTAAGGATATTACAAAAAGGGTAACCAGTTTTGAAGATTCTCATTTTGTCTAGTTTAAGGTTACACTTCCCACACAGACATGCACATCATCTATGTTTATTTCTTATTAGTAGTAACATATTCACACTATGTTCAGTCCTGCACTGCAGAGTGCATCTTTGTGTCCTCAACTTTGCCAACACAAGTGACTCACACTCCCCTGGCCAAGTAGTCATCACAACTAAGCATACAAAGGACATACATGGAGTAAAATGTAAGTGTTCATCCACAACATGTGTACACACACATAACTCCACACACAACCACATCCAGCCATCGTGTATTTAAAGTGACATCCTGCCGTCCGTTTTCTTCATGGTCTCTTGTGCCTGTCAGGGGCCCTCTGATGCTGTTGTTTAATAGGCAGAGACTCTGCTCGGACTTGTTCTAGTCTCTAGTCTGCTTCGCTTGCTGTGTCGGCTGTTGCAGTGCTGACCAGTGGATACACGCAGGTCTGTGTCCCAGGGCTAATTGCTACTGCTTGCCAGATTGTCTTTCTGTGCTTTGCTCTCATTGACTCCCTGGACTCCAGGGGGATTCCCACAGGCACCCAAAGACAAACAAACCTAGGCGAACAATCAATATCGGATACAAGAGTTGCCGCTCACTGCAGCTGATTAAGATTCTCGAGTAGGATGTGTGTATGTGTGTGCACTTTATAGGAGCGTGATTGTGTGAAAGTGTTTGCTGATTGTCCCCACTCCTACAGTGCCAACATGAATCTCCAGCCGGTCCCTAAGTGGACTGTTTACGGTATTTTGATTAAGAGCATCACAGACTTCAGAGGCATCCTTGCAAAAGCACCGCATTAATGCTGTCAGGTAATTATTCCCACAAGTCTGGTTCCCAATGTGGTCGTGGAGAGTGTGTCGAAGAAAGAGCACCCGGTATTCACAATGCAACAAACTTCTGTGCGTCTGCCCAAACAAGCATTTCCCAAACAAGGCAGAAGAAATACATCATTCAAGTTTTAGTTCATTAACTCTTACACCTTTCTAGCGTTATTTTCACATTTTGGGGACAAAAAAATCATCCTTTTCAAGAATTAATGATAGTCTCTTATGATGAGGGCTGTCTCTGTGTCATTGACTGCAAGTGGCTAGAAAGCAATGCTATTATGTGCTGTCATCTCACCTCTCCTCACACTCTCCAGCCCTCCATCACCTCACCTCCTCTTCTCTCTGGGCTTATGTTTGCTTTTGTTCTCATCTCCAGCCCGCCTGACTCACAATGATGATCTTGACCAAACGTGGGGAAAGGTCAAGGTTGGCCGGCAAATTGCCTCAAAGCAATCAGCCTTGTCTCTCTGCGCTAACAATGTGAGCTCTCTGTCTATGCTTCTGTCCCCATCTCTCCATCTCTTCATCTTTTTTCCTCCCCTTCTTCATCTCTGTGCTTACCCTTCGGGGGGGACGCGTGTCAGGGAGGTTTGGCAGCAACGAGGTGAGGGTCCGCCTGGCTTTGAAGTCTCAGCGCCGACTGACGGAGGGCGAAGGCTGGGGACTTGAAAGCACAGAGCGTCATTGCCTGGGTGACATTTCAGCAAAGACCAGCGTGACCCAGCGGGAACATGTGTGTGTGTGTGTGTGTGTGTGTGTGTGTGTGTGTGTGTGTGTGTGTGTGTGTGGGTGGGAGAATCTATGAATGTGCGTGTCTATATATCTTGTGCATGTGTATGTGTGTGTTGACAACTGAGTGTCTCCTTGTGGCTTCAGCTGTCTACAAGGACTGCTGGCAGCTAGGGTCTATTTGCCTTTGCACCGAAGGGATTACCTTTCATTACATGAAAAACAGTATCCTCTCTTCAACCTCTAACCTCATGCTCAACGATAGTGCCAATTGGGATGCAGCGCTACAGCTGATACCCCTGTTATAAATATACATTCTGTAACTAGATCCGGCATACACAGATATTGCCCTAGTCATGCACACATAGAGCATTTCACATGATTTTCTGAGCCCGCGCAGAAACACACACACACGCGCACACACACACACACACGCGTACACAAAACACACAGACCGATGCAGAAATTGGCAAAGCTCAAGGACAGTATCCTTTTGGTCAGCTGTTCCAGCCCGGCGTGCCTGAGCGGCTTTCCTCTGATGGCTTCACACACATGAAAGACTTCACTCCACTCAGCTAAATAACATCAAAGCGAGTTTGTGTCCTGCAGCCGGACGAATGTCTTCATCCCGGGCACACTTGTGTCAGTGCGCACCTCTCTGTTCGTGTTATAAATGCTGCAAACAGGTGTTAACATGTCAGCCCACAGGATGCCACATGTCCCTGTGTCATGATCCTCTGAACAGCTGTCCCCGGCTATTGTCGTTTGGCCCATATGTCACAAACTTGAACATTTGTGAACCATACACAGACGTATTTTTAAAGAGAGGAAACTATGTCCATCTTGTGATTCATTTTGAGCAGGGCCTCACACACAGGGGCCTCTGATCAATTTATCCAAGTGATTGTCAATGCACTTTATGTCCTCATCACTTTTCACTGGGATTTATGGGATTTTTTTTTGCTTTGCATTCTTGTTAATGCTTAATGTAGTTGTTTTGCAATGATCCATTATTAAAGTAAGTGGAGGTACTGTCCATTGTCACTTCTCATTACTTACCATTAAATAAATCCTTCACACATCTTTGCCAGAGGTGTGCAGGGTGCAGAGCACATTTATTACTTGGAGAAATAACCACTGACAGAAATCTACATATTGCGAGTACAAGCATTGATTGAATACAAAGTGTTAGCTTTTAACTGATGTTGATCTGCATACATGAGAACACTTAAACCTCACTTACAACAACTTGTGAAGTATTTTAATTAAGTAATTCAACAGTTCACAAATTCCTTTTACATTTTCTCATCACTGCAAGTGATGCTGATTTGGTTACAGAGAACTAAACAGTACATGGATGTTTTGTTGCTCAAAAAGTCTGTCTTGAACATAGTTCCTGTTTCCTGTAAATAGGAACAGTTAAACACAACATTGCAAATCTTTTAAATGAACTGTGATTATCTTTATTGCCAGCTGAATGACTAAATGATCTTTGCCACCATTCTGTCTCCGTTTACTCTCAAACACATTAGTAACCTAATGACCCAGTTGTCACAACACTGTTAATAAACAATTATTCTTAAGATAATACTTTATTGATCCTCATAGGGGAAATTCTTTTGTCACAGCAGCGCAACAATAGCAATATCAATGAGTATAAATATAAATAAGAGGGACAATTACAGATAGTCAAAAGATATCTATAAAAAAAAGAAAAAGAACAAAATTAACAGGGACAAAATAGACAACGGATGAAAAAAATAGATAAATAGAAAAATAAAGAAAGAAAGACAGAAGAGCAAGGGTGAGAATAGACAACCAAAAATTACATCAACAAGGGCATTATAGAAACAGAGTGACGACAAAAATGACATCGATGAACCGGATGCAATGGATTGACACCAACAGGGATAAGAATAGACAACAGACTTAGGGCACGACATGTGTGAGCGAGTGAGGTAGTGAGGTCGTCGTAGCACAGATGCACCTCCAACCAGTTAGTTGTTTTCCATCCAGCCTGCTGTTCTACAGTCTGATGGCCGTGTTCCGTCCTGGACCAGGGTGGGATGAGCTGTTGGCTGAATGAGTTGCCCATCAGCCAAGGCTTGTCGTGCAAGGGGGGAAAGGATTATCTAGGATAGCTCCATTTGTCCTTCACCCTCGCCACTGCCACCGATTGAAGATGGTTCAGGTTCAGTTCCACCATCGAGCGGGCTTTCCTTACGAGCTTGTTGAGCCTGTTGACCTCACCAGTCCTGGCACCGCCCCACCAGCACACTATAGCGAAGAAGAGTGCAGCCATCGACTGGTAGAAGGTCTTGAGGAGCCCGCTACAGACACCAAACGACCTCAGTCTCCGCAGGTAGAACATCCTGCTCTGACCCTTCCTGTTTAGGGCATCTACGTTGTTTGTCCAGTCCAGTTTATTGTTGATGTGGACCCTAAGGGTAAGTTTGTTTCAAACAGGCTTTCCTTGGTCAAAAATCACACATTAAAAATGTTTGTTTTTATTGTCAAAAGGGAATCAAACCCCTTGACTTGGAGGCCACGATGTCATTGTGCGTGACGCAGGAGGCAGAGCAATCATCCTTTGAACTGAACATTCCTGGTTCAATTCCCGGCTCCTCCGAGCGTGTTTGTGTTGTTGAGCAAGACACTGAACCCCTAACTGCTCCCCTGGAACTGCTCGACGGCATGCCGACTGCTAATGGTTCATCCATGATGGGTTAGATGCAGAGAATGAATAACCTCATGGGATTAACAAAGTATAGATTATTATTATTACATCTTCTCACCTATCACACTCTGAATGCCGGCAAGTGAGGTGCTTTTCCACGTTGCAGTTTTGAATTCTGAACAGAGCTGAAACCTTCAGTCTGCTTATACTGTAGATGGGCTTTGCAGAGTTCAGGAGAAAACACTCTACTCTCACTGATTTTTAACGTGACATAAGACACAAGTGAAAATCCAGCTGGATCTCAAAATCAGGTGAATGTTCAAAATCAAGTCATAGACATAAAATAACAAGACCAGACATCAGACTAAAAGATGAAAATCTTCAATCATATGGACACTGACATTTTGTTCTGAGACATTGGTTTGTTAAGAACTCAAATTAAGACTAGAATGTTAATGTCACACATTTCTATTGATTTGAACATGATAGGAACGAGTGTTGGTGCAGATTTGGGTCTCACTTTTTTAATTTTTGCTATTTTTTGCTTCGACAAATAATCTTTCAACCATGGCAATGCATCCAAATTGATGTTTGTTCAACTCTACAGTTAAAGATGAGGAGGTTAGGAGGAGGTTATTAATGTCAAAAGAGGTTGTTGAGCAAAGCAGAGAATAAAGAAGGGATGTTGACTGATAGCTATTTTTGTGAAAGTAAATGTTGTTTGTTTTTTTTTATTTAGCATTGGTTTCAATTTGAATGTTTGTTTGCGTTTCTTTAGTCTTACATACATGGATACATGAATATAGAACAAAACTGACCTGAGTTTAATGGCAATTAGTAGATAAAACAAATTGCAGGCTAGTCTGCATCATAAGCTGGATGGTTTAACAAATGCCCTTGAGTGAAACACAGGAAGCTCCACCTTTCTTTTTGTCAGTCACCCTGAATTATTGTAGTAGCTAATCGTGTGAATAATGTAAATGTAAATTCTTTTCCTCAGGTGGAGATTGAGAAGCTGGACTACCACCACTACCTACCCCTGTTCTTTGATGGATTATGTGAAACCATTCATCCGTATGAATTCTTCGCCCGCCAGGGAGTCCATGACATGCTGGAGCACGGAGGCCCCAAGATCCAGCCTGTCATTCCCCAACTCATCATCCCTATCAAAAGTAAGTCCGGGAGGCAGTCCATGCATGTTGATGTCGTTTCACCCTCACGGTGATACCTTTCAACACAACATAATGTAACATTGAAGAGGGGGTGCTAGATATTGACATATTACTTTTTCTCCATATGGCACAACCATACTTTAGAAAATGTGATGATCTGAGGTCAGCATGTAATTCCTCTAAGCAAACACTTGTATTTCAGATTGCCCCGACTGCATGGTTTTGACTTTTGATACTTTTTAAGCTAGTTGCAGGGACGCAGTTGGCAGATGACTGGAAGATTGCTGGAAGATCTCCCTAAGGAGAGGGGAGACAAAATTCTGAAATGTCAGAAAATATCTTGCCGTCATGTCTAAGTTAAAAAGGGATGGTAAAACAATACTTTTATACAAAATATCTTTGGATTATAAAGCTTTAAGTCCTTTTATCTACTTTGGTTAATTACATTTTTTTTTAGGAATGATTCAGTATGGAGAGTTTTTTTTGTTTAATCGAACCATTGACACATATTTCTAGACTTAATTACTAACTGTTACACTACATTTCAATGGTATTTGCTTATTTTAAATTAAGTATTCAACCATATAGATACAAAAAGGGGTAAATTTAGTTTTAGTCATCTATACGAGGTAATTTGCAGTGAAAGTTTGTCAGTCTTCCAACAGCATGGATTCAGCATCACTGAGGTGTTGACATGCTCTTTAGCTATTTTTTGTGCTCCTTTCCTTTTCCTGTCACACTTTCACAAACAGCACCGGTGCTCATCTGATCCAGACACTGAGATTGAAACTGCCCGTAGAACCCAAACATTATTGGATTATTTTGCCAGATAACTGGGTCTTTTTAGCCTGAGGTGGGACATGGACCAAAAAAATGTACCCATCCATGTCTACCTTTTAGATATAATAATGTGTTATCCAGTAATTACCTGGTGCTCTTTTGGTCCTTCTCACAATGTTATAGTGATGCCAAATGCCGCCGAAATAGGATCACAGACTTAGCCAGAAATAGACTCACCTGTCTTACACACTCATACTTCAACAGACTCTAATATTACCATACAACCAGGCCTGTGACAAGTCCTAATTTGGTTTAGTGGTCATGCGGCTTCTATTATTATATTAACCCTAAGGGCAAAGTGTCCTTGTTTTTGTGTTTGCCGGAAGAAGTAGGCTCTAAAAACATCCCTGATAATCTGCCATGAATGCGGTGACATGCTACAATTAACTGTGCCATCATGTTTTGACTATTTTCTTTTCCACACTCACACTGACAAAACTGCTAAACACATGCGGCCATATACACTCATGTAAGCAGATATAGACGAGGAGAAAGGTCGTATCTACTCCTGGAGTGGTCTGTGATGACAGAAATAGACATTGGAAATTAAAGGGATGTGGGGAGCAAAGGTTTATGATGAAAAATAGGTGGACTTCGGGATGTAGAAGTTTGAACAATCCAGAACCGTGTCTTTGCTTTAAAAGTTTGAGAAGACAAGGCATAAACAGTGTTTTCCTATGCACACACATACACACACACACACACACACACACACACACCGTCTATTGTTTTCCACTGCTGCCAAGTCGAGTGTCAGTTTCAAAGTGGGAGCCTTTAAGTGGCGCCCAGTGAGCCTGGGATAGTGTTCATGTCATGGGCAGTTGGCTTGCGGTGTGTATGTGTGTTCCTTGTTTGTGTGTGGGTGTTGGACTTCTGTGGAGGCACAGGGGCATAACGGCCAACACTAGCCATGGCTGTTGGAGACAGACTGACCCTGGCACAAAGTCTGTTCCCACACCACTAGCTATGCTGAATCCACAAGGCTACACGTATTTAAAAGTTAAAACGCAAGAATGTGAATGCTGTTCAACTGCATTGTTCAATTTCCATTGTGTGACTCGGTATTCTAACATAAATAGACATTCATAGATTGCTTCTGTGTTTTGCAACTCATAATGTGGACAGTCCTTCGGTGAATATAAACATTCCTAGCACGGAAGTAGGTGAGTGGTTAACTCCTCACAAGGCCACTGTGTATGCTAACCCACGATAAGCCTCCTTAGCTCAAACGAGCACTCTGGATCCATCTTGGGCACTCTTCCCTCGGGTTGTTTTCTCTCTCAGAGGTGTGTTTGGCAGTACTTCATAGGGGTTTAGCAAAAAGAGAGTCTTTTCCTTATTGCGTCCTCTATGAAAATATGAATTCTATTAGACACAAGGTGGACAGAAATTAGCCTATCTCTTAAGACCTCCAACCATAAAATAATTCTGCTTTACTCCTGCCCATTGCAGAAATGGGGTAATTGTTAGCACCCCCATGCAAATGAATGCCGTTCAACGTCATAATCTAAGACTAGAATCAGCCAGCACACACTGATGGTACAAGTTTCAGTCTCATCATCATTTGACGACTTTCTTTCTAAATGGTGGAAAAAGCCAAGGTTTCTGTACGAGCATAGCTAGGTTCTGTTCTCTCTATACATAGCAGTTGATAAAGTTTTGGTCATTTGCCTTTGGGAGTTCAGAGCAAAGGTGATGTTATGCTCCTCATGAAAATACATACTTTGCACTGATAATGGAATTTTAAATGGCCTGCTCCTTATTAACTTCTTGGTTTATTAAAAATCAGACCCGTTTTGCCATCCACAAGGCAAAACCGCCAGTCCGTGTCTCTGTTGCAGATTAATTACTTTTCTATGGATCAAGAAAAAAGAAGGGATAGTGGAAAGAGGAAGAAAGTAAAAAGGCGTCTGCAGTCTAAAATGGCAAGATATATATATTTTTCTCCTCTGACGTTAATACATCTTCAATGTGGCTGGCAGGCTGTTATCTGCGGAGCGACTGAGTCACGTCAGGCCCTGGTGAATTTTGATGATGACTGCAGGTCACCCAATGAGAATACACAATGAAGGAGGCTCTGGCTTACATTATACTGCAAGGCCTTGTCCTTGGAAACTTAAAGACCAGACTTTATCCGTCTGCACATCCCATTCTCTTCAACCTGGGAGAAAGACATTTAAAAAAATAAAGCATTCGAGAGGCCATAAAAATGAGTTATAGTTATGAATCTTATACACACACATACACACAGATATGTATGTGTCTGATGTAAAAAATGTGTGTGTATATATATATATATATATATACAGATATAGATATAGATGTATATTTATATAGATATAGATACATATGTATAATGTTCAAATCTGAATGTAAGAAAATTGATAGCATGATGATTTCATGAGTGACATTTTCTGATAATATTCACCAATAGTAAAATGCTTCACTTACATTTTTCTCAGGCTCCATTAAATAGGGAGGAGGATTCAGAGCCATACCTCCATTGAGCCTCGGCTGATTGGCACAACATTTGTTCAGCTTTGAACCAAAATTAGACATTCATTACGAGGAGATCCTCAGTTACGCAAGGGGAACATCTTCTTCTGATCTAAAAAGTATATTTATTCACTGAGTTCGAACGATTCACCGCTAAACTCTTCAGTGTGACAACTTGGCTATGACATTTCACAGGAAGAAGAATATAAGGTCAGCGCAGTTTTGTTTTCACACTGAATATGAAATAGGTCGTATCATGAATACAAGATTACTTTATTCAAACTTGTTTCAACATAGGTTTTATAGAAGCATTAATACATGAGGATCTTGTCTACCCCCCCTCTCTTTAAATTTTTCCCCTCCTTTTTTCTGAAAGGCGAGAATGTCGATGAATAATTGAACAGTCCAGCGGTCAAAATGTCACAGCAGGGAAAATTGTTTGCCCTGGCTGGTAATTAGAATTTCATTGTTTGTTATGTAGGTTTGAAATTCCTGTCATTCCACATTCCACCTCTTCATGTTGATGGCACAAATCTCTGTGCTTGTCTTTCTGGGGAGACAGAAAGACAAAGATGGAGAGATGACACAATGCATTTTCACATTCAGCTATATCCCCATTGGTTTTTTGCTCGACACCCAACCCAATTAAAAATATCAATAAATACACCTGCATTTAATGTGCTACAGTGCTATGGATGAGTATTTTTATTGGTCTGTCATTTCCCTTATATTCGTTACAAATAGTGCCAGCACTTATATTTTTTATGAAAGGGCAACAATTTGCTAGATTAAACATAAAAAAAAAATACAAATAGATATTAATTAAAATTAAATCTAAAAAAAAATTGTGTGTGTGTGTTTGTGTAAATATACATATATATACGTATATATATTTAGATGTAAATACATTGAATTTTGATGGTTGATTGGTTGTGCTACATTTACAGCTGATCGTAACAGAATAAACTCTTGCATTGTCAGTACCAACCAGCTTCAAAACAACATAATATCAGCGTCAGCCGTAATCAGTATTCTATGTCAAATGGTTGGCAATAGGCGCCCCTCAGATTGATGTCAGACAAATTCGACCAAAACCCCAATGTCCAAACAACATTGGTATCAAGCTTGGAATGAATACACACAAATCCAATAATTTCTGAATAATATTGTATTTGCTTGCCAAATTATATATTTTGTTCGTCAAATACGATTACTGAGACAGGCAGTCATGATTTATTTCCCCCATTTGTCCAAAAAAATTCACCTTTCTTTACAAATACCTATGTTTAATATTTGTGTTTCATGTCCTTTTCCAGTCAAAGCTCCCTGTGCCTAACTGTGAGGGTTGTGTATTTTGTTCTCTGCACTGTCACAACATTGGTGACCTACTCCCACAGACACTGAGGACAAAATGAAGCCTCTGCTCTGAGCGAGCTAAACATTCTTGCTTGAAAGAATAGCCATATTTAAATCAGTATATTACATGGAATTGTTATTGGATTGCAACAGGAACATTTGTGGATCCATTTGTATTGATCTGTGAATCAATGAGTGGTTATAACAACAACTGCTACCACAACAACATGATAAACCTCTCACATTTCTCTTCAACACAGCGTGTTGATTACCATGCTTTTGAAATAAAAGAAATTGGCTTTTACGCATCTAACAAAACATTATCTCTTCAACATCAATAGCGGCACATTTTTAATCTAGTAAATGTATTATCTGCATGATATAAAATGACCTGCAGTGGAAGATGAAGGGGATAACTGTGAAAGATGTATGGGAGGTGAAAACCAATGTTATCAGGGATTTCATGGTGACAGTATGGTTTTGTGCCTTTTTTTAGAATATAATTTACTATGATTGCAGCCATAAAAACAAGGCACAGAGAAACTGTTGTTATTTCAATACCATAATAGAATTACCTTGAGTGGCTGTTGTCCACAAATTAAACTTAACATTTGGATTATTATATAATCCATTAGATAACTTGTTAATGTCATGGATTAATGCCCATGAACTCTGATGGGGGTCGGCTGTGGCTCATACGGTAGAGCGGGCTCACATCCAATCGGAGCGTTGGCTGTTTGATTCCCGACTTCCCCCGTCCGCATGCCGAAGTGTCCTTGGGCAAGACAGTGAACCTCATTATGCTGCTCCCTATGGCCTGGTTAGCACCTTGCATGACAGCTCTGTCGCCATCGTTGTGTGAGTGAACGGGTGAATGTAACGCAGCGTAAAGCTCTTTGAAACTGCAAGATGTGAAAGCACGATGTCAGTTAAGACCATTGACCATTTAACATTACAAAGTTGCAGGTTAGTACAAGTTCTTCGAAAACTTGAAAAGCTTTAAACGCTGTTTTCCAGATTTTGAGGGTCCCCCAGCAATTTCTAGGCATCATGTGCTAGCTCAGCGGGGCATGTGTAGAGTAATTAAAATAAATAAATAAACACAAAGGGTAAAAACACTCTTGCGTTTGATTTTTTTGTTTGATGCACCTGATGGAAGCCACTTGTTCTGTGGAAGTAAATGTCACCACATCTGCTCCTCTCACGCAGAGGCTTTTATCATCACATGCTATCCTTTCAGTCTGTTTTTCACTTATTCTTTCCAAGTTTGCCTTTTTTTAATGTCTCACCTGTTCCCCCCCCTTCTCTCAGAAAGCCAAGAGCTCCTCTCCTCTCCTCTCTTTGAAGTTGTTTTCTTTGTTCTGACTCTTTATTTTGAATTTTCTTTTCATACCTTTCATTTTTGTTGTAACCGCTTGCTGGCAAAATAAACATGTTGATAACATTACTGCATTCTCTTTCTGGGGGTAAGCATCCAATGACAATCCAATGTTTTTCCAAAGGGAAATTTCTTTGGTGTGTTTGTCAAACTTTTCAGCTGGCAAGTTTCTCATAAGGAAATTACTGTCATGTATGAAGAGGCTTTAACAAAAACCATCATACAACAGCTGAAACAAGATTTGTGTACATTCGAGTACAAAAATGTCAATCTTACCTTCTGATCACAGCTACTTTCTAACCCATTGCCCTCCACCTGTCACATCTCTTTATCTCTTTCTGACATTGTCTCACGTTGTTTACCCCCTTTCCTTCTCTCTTTTTCTGTGTTTGTCACTCTTGATCTTTCTAGCCCTCCATCTCTACCACCGTCGTTCCTTTTTGTTCTCTTTATCAGTCGGAGATAGAGTTAAGTGCAGCTGTAGGCCAAATGGCCCCGTGATTGGCTCTCACTTACTGCTGCCTCCCCGGTGTATTTGAAATCACTGAATGCAGACAAGCCATTCTAAATCAAAGTCCAGATATAAAAGAAATGCTTTCAAGGCAAAAGGAAACTTTGGGAGTTACCACTTTATGTATTTTTTGCTTGTGTATCTGCAAAGCCAACTCCATGTTTACTTTACCTGCGATTGTTTCAAGCATCCAAGTAGTCACGTAAGCATCTGGAAATCTGCCCTCAGTTTTCCTATGGTTTATTCTATAGCCCCCCAGCTATACTTGAGCTATGACTTCTCACCTTTGTACTTATCTTGCCCTCCAGATGCCCTTAACACAAGGAACCGCCAGGTCATCTGCACCACCTTGAAAGTCCTACAGCATCTGGTGATATCAGGTGACATGGTGGGAGAGGCACTCGTTCCATACTACAGACAGATTCTCCCCATTCTCAACATCTTCAAGAACATGAACAGTGAGTTGCAGCCGTGCGAATTGTTGACTTTGAGAATAGACGGTGAGTCAGCACTTTTGTGAAGGAGACTTTGTGTTTTCGTGCTTCTGCTGGTTGGTTGGTGAAATGCCAGTCAGTGAAGGCACTGATATGGGTTTACAGTTTGTGAGTTAATGCTGTTTTCATTTTGGTTTAACCTGTTTTGAGGTGATTAAAGTGCTTAATTGGACACGCTATGTTAATGTTTTGGCCAAACCCTTCGCTTTTATGTCCTCTTGACAGACAAAGATCTTTTTTACCAGTCAGGATGCATTGTGTGGGGCTATCAAGGAGACTTTTGCCTTGTATATACAGTATACTCTCTCTGAAAGCCTCTACCTGGATGACGCCAGGACCTGGATAGATTGGCGTCAGACAGACAGGGCTCTTTGTGTTGTTTTGTCAAAGCACTTCGTTCGGTGTGACATGATGGTGGGGCCATTGAAGGCTTAGAGGCACAACCAATCCCAAACACAGCTCACCTACAAAGTCAGTAGGATGTGAAGAGTGACATTTTGAATCAATCATTTAAACACAGGCTTTAACAGCAGAAAACACAAGGCTTTAGTTCTTAATCAATATCCAATTTGAATCTCTTGTCTGTTTAATTCGCTAACATAATCTATTACTATTTGTTGAGGTCTAAAAAAGGAAGGAGAGAGCCTAAAGAGATAGCAAGGAAAGACAAAAGATGGAAAAGAACAGCCTGCCTAATTAGTGCATGGTCGTATGCAAATCCTCTCTGTAAATTAGCTGTCAAATCAATCCCCTAAACCATTTTGAAGTGTGGTTTTCTCAACCACTACGCAGGCTCAGCAGTTGGCCGGTGAACCCCACCAGGAATAGTTTATCTCTGCCCAGTAGTTACAGTGCCGACCTGTCTACCTGCCGACTCACTTGTCTGTCTGCTGCTTGCAGGCATCAATTAAACCTGGGCAAACCTCTTCACCTGGCAGGCATCCCGGATACTGACCTCTCCCAGAGAGACCCCTCTGGGCCAGAGAGGGGTCCATACACCTGCCAAAACACAGGATCCAATCTGCCAGACAAGGACAGTGCTTCCTGTTCAACCATTAATAAGTGACCAGGAGAGTTTCTGACTTTTAAAAGTTTGCCTAGAGTTGAAACAAAGAGACTAAATTTGCAGACTTCTCAAATATGTAAAAATACAAATCAGGTACGGAGAGTAAAGTCCGCTCATTATAAGCCACGCAATTTTTTGAGGCAGAATCCTGTGCCCGTCCCCACTGATGAACAAATATTCTGGGGTTTTCATTGAGACACTTCCATTGAAGACCATCCATTATCTGATATCACTTATACACCTCCGGATCATCCCACGCTCCGATGGCTGCCTCATCGAGAGCCAGCATGCTGCATCTCGCAAACAGACACAGTCATTGTTCAATACACTCAAAGACCGAGAGAACTCTGCTTGTATGTAGCAACATCTCACCCTTGCCCTCCCACACCAACTCAGAGCTTTCGTGGCATTTGTCTGATCATACTGGACAATTGTCACAACAGAATCACTGTCCGGCATGACCTATTTGCTAATGTGTGTGTTTGTGTATTTGCGTGCATCTGTTTTTGTGCCTACTTCCTTACGTATAACCCCATCTGTATGAATAGATCCATTGTGTCCTATGTGCAGCTGTTGGTATCTGCATTCTGTGTCTGTCTTGACGGCTTTAGGCATGTTACACTCAAAGATGCTTGCCTACACACACTTACGAAGATATACACAATTGCACATTGTTCCTCTGGCAGCTACACACCATGGCTCTGTCCCTGTCTCCCCAGTTGTTCGGGCTTTGAATCAATAGGCTGTCAGCCACTGCTGTAGGGTCATGGCTACAGTTAGATATCACCAGCATCTCATCACAGGACAGATCCCCCAGGCTGTGTTCACATACTCTTACTGTGTCGCTCCCATTCACAGACAAGGTTGTGACCTGTTAAATTGGTCTGTATACAGGCCTTATCGGAGCCATTTTTCCAGGGTCAGAGCTGGACCTCAACAGCCATCTCCAAAACAGCCCTCCCGGGCATTCTTTCACTCAAACAGAGCACTGGACCTCCGATAAGGAGAACTCAAGACCCACAAGCTCAGCCTCTCTTGGGTTCGGGCCTGTGGAAAGGGAATATCTCTATTGTTCAAAGAGAAAAATATGCCTGTTTAACTCCAGGCAGCTGGCTGCCATTCTCACCACTGACATAGTAATGTGTCATTTTGAAGTGCACAATAATGAGCAATCACATCGTACCAGAGTCCTTGATGTACCCCTTTGTCTCCTGAATCAGCTCTCTCAGCTTTTGTTTGCTTTGTGCCTTGCACATTTCCGCTGTGTTTGGTTTGTGCTTGTGTGCTTATGTTTATGAATGCGAGAGAGACAATGTTGAGGACAGTGTAGGAATTCCTCCAATGTGATTTGCACAGTTCTCTTGTTTGCTTGCTGTGATGAATCTTGTCTCTAATGAAATGCAACAACGTTCCTTATGAAGGAGAGATGTGCTCCCTCATCCAGCAAATTCTTCCTCTGAGCTCTGAGGAATGAGAGTACTTATCTACTGTACATCATTTCACAAAGAGAGAAAGAGAAAGAGAAAGAGTTTGTGCAGATTTGTAAGGCAAAAAGTGTACTACACAGAGGGAGAGGGCATACTCCACTTTCTTGGAAAACAACCCAGCTGGTGCCATTACTAACTGGCCTAATGGCACCAGTTAATGACATGAACGATTCATTTCAAATGATAATTCTGTGTATTTCCTCTGTCTGCCACATTCATGGGCTCAATAGATGCCATTAGGTCTGCATGCCAAAAATGGATTGCAAATTAAAAATATAGTCAACATGACACTGGTATCAGATTGGAATCAAACAGTCCAACTTTTATAAAGTGTTGGTAGCCCCTTACATTATAACTAAAAAAAAAGGTAAAGTAAAAGTATAAAAGTGAAGTATTTGAGGTATTTTTAAATAACTGTCTCATCCATGTAATTACTAAAGTAATAAGTATTGTAGATGATGTGTTGGTATTTAAAGACAATTTAGGAGGCAAACATAAAGCCCATTTATGGCACGAATTACAAGACAACAATTGTGCAAAACCATTTGATCAAAACACAGTAATATTTTGGTCATGATATGGTAAACTACTGACAAGACAATATTTATAACCATGCATTTAGGTGATATGTATAACATTGTGAACTAATAAGGGATTGAACTGGATAGGACTTCAGAAGTAGATTCTGGGATGTTCATAATTTACGGTTTAACCAGTCTCACTGTTAATTTGCATCAGAATGGTATGTCTTTTGATATCAACATAAATTAGATAGATGATTTGCCCTTATTAACAGAACTGGCAATTCAGCAAAGAAACAGTCCAAATGGTACCCTTAATTAAACACTGTTACAGTAATGCTTTACAGGTATATGAGATGTGTAGGCTGCGGGGGGCAGGGATAGTGCTGAATTCACACTTGGTGGTGGTAGGACTCTCTTTTATTAGCTGCCAGGAAAACATTTTGTTTTTGTTTTTTTGTATTGGCTTGACGCTGAAGGCAATATTGTGGAGTTTAAAGGCCGAGGGAAAAGACGGTCTTTTCGCCACATCTCTATGAACCATTGCCCAGTTCACATCTGAAGAAAACGTTAGGTCGGCCAACTGGACCCACTTGAGAAGGAACCGATAGATCTTGTCTAAGGGTGGCACACACCAGGACCTGGTTGGAAGTTACACACCCCTTTACTTGCAAGATTGTGATACACAGGGATTTCCAGGCACCACCATATCAAATGTAACATGCTGGGAAAGGCATTGGTAAGGCAATGGTTTTATCCATAATATAGCCCAATGAAACGTCAGTCTTGCTTTGGACTGGGGAGAATCTTCATCTCAGCAGCTACCATTCTGTAATAAGTATACGACTGTATTTAACAACAAACAGGACATTACACTATTTCAGCACCATGGACTACTCACACCCTCGGTTAATATGAAACACTAACTCTGTCGTCGTGTAGTTATAATTAAGCGAAACTACCAGCATATGTGGACAATAAAAATGGGATCAGTATGACAGGTTTAAGCTTCTGCCATCTTTCGATCACCACATTACCTCTGGCTACGTCTTTTCTACAAACTATGAACATTCATGTCATTTTTTATTAGCACAAATAGAAACAACACCACTTACAAACATTTCAATGATTTTTTACCTGTGACGAATGGTCAGTACCACTTTTCAGTGAGACCATCCATATTACAAATCAACTCGACTCAAAAATTGGAAATGTCTCACGATCATAGCGTCATATTTAGCCACAAAGACTTTTTTTATTGCCCCCCCCCCCCCGTACTCTGTCGCCAAATTTAATAAGGAAAATACCTCATGACCCACTTAATTGTTAAATTACTTAGTTCTACAGCACATCTTTGGAGTTTTACTGTTTTATAGGCCACAG